>RHPI01002973.1:23802-52465 GCA_009103225.1 Chlorokybus atmophyticus | reverse complement strand
TTGTTCGAGGGCAGCAGCTGCTGCGCAAAGTGTGGATGCTGACGGAGAGACCAAGGCTGCTCCCCTACATGCTGGCTTACGACTTCAGCAACCCAGAGCTGCGATTGCTAGCAGCTGATATACCTCTCCCCGTATGGCCTAAAACCGGGGATGTGCTGCTTGTAAGACATGAGGATGAGAAGAAGTCGGTCTTTGACTTTCGCGTGCCCACTGACCCACCAGTACCTGCATCTGATGATCCTCCGCCATGGATCGTCGTTGTTCGACAGCCCCAAGTTGACGATGAAGGCAACATGTTGGTTGACTACCTGAAGCCTGCTCCTAGACCAGCGAGTGCCCGCCAAGGCCTGGCGCGGTGGGTGGTCAATAAAGACTGTCGCAACCAGAAGGTGTCACCCATTGCGGTCAAGAGGAAGCTGAACTGGCAGCAAGTTGATCAAGGCAGATGGCAAGAGCAGCCAACAACTGAGGTGGTGCGCATGTTCTATGACAGACATGTCATGTACTACAAGGCAGGAGAGCCCGAGGCAGGTACGCATAACGATTTTTGGCAACAGTCCATGCGGCTGTCAAGGTGACTGTCGTTGCGGCTGTCAATTGTGCTCATGTGTGGTTTCATGTTGTGAGTGGTTGACAGCCTGCAACAAGGCAATACGTGTCACTTAAAGTCCATGCGGCTGTCAATTGTGCTCATGTGCTCATTTGTGCTTGTTGTGAGTGGTCATTACTGAAAGAAGGCATAAAAACACTGATGTTCATCTTAGGCATTAACACGCTTGTACTATATACAGATTATGTACACCAAGGAAGGTTCAGATGTACCCCAGGATCCGCTGGTAGTACGCAAAGGCAATCGTTCTATGTAACTGCCTAGCGCGGGCTAAGGTATACATGGTGGGTTCAGTCCTTACCGACCTGCGCCTTACCGCCTGAAACAAGCCTGGCGGTATCTTGTCAAGGCGTCCATGCCTTCAGGGGTATGCAACCACTGCAATGAAGCTTGGAAGTCGGTAGGGGTTGTTGCCTCCAACACGGCCGGCTGCGCACGACGCGCAGCCATCCGCCTGTCAAGCTGCTCCAGGAAGTCCAGGAATGATGGCATGGAAAGGAACATCGCTTCAAAGATTGAAGTGATGTTGACTTCACTGATTACTTGGGCCTCTCGCAGAATGCCAGTGTAGTGTGCATCCGCGTTACGGTAGAAGTTGAGGAAGCCAGCCATCGCTCTCCCAACTTTTAAATCCTCCCTGTCCACCTGGTCTGTTGCGCTGATGAAGATCCCTTAGCTGGATTAAGCGCTGCATCAAGTGACATTGCCATCCCGCACCCTGTGTAAACCTGTTGGTCCAGCCAGCAACCAAGGCGGTCGGACCACCCGCCAGCACGTCGTCACGCTCGTAACTTCGCAAGTTGACAAAGAGGTTCGTCACCTCACGCGCCCATTCCCGAATGGTGTTGATGAAGTCATGCGCATGGTGATGTTCAAGCTGCTGCTAATGCTGCCGAAGCTGGTTTTGCAGCTGCAATTATTGCTGTTGCGCTTGCTGAAGCTGTAGCTGCAGGTCCTGGAGGTGTTGCTGCGGTGGCTGCGGGAGCTGTTGTTTGAGATGGTCTACCTCATCCTGGAGGGCTTCCATCTCCGACTTCGCTTGATTGTACTTCCCATCTGCGCAGTCGTACTGTTTCTGCAGGCTGTCCAATGCTGTTCAATGCATCTTGCAGGCTGTCCAATGCATCTTGCAGGCTGTCCAATGCCTCTTGTTTAGGCCGCTCATCGAGTGCAGCGTAAAGCTCCACCGATAGCTGTTCCAGCCTGTCAACGTTGCTATGCGCCTCCCCCAATTGTTGCTGCACCTCTCCCAACTGCTTCTCTGCATTCTCAACTCGCACTCTCACTTTGTTGACAGCCTCAGTGTTGATCTGCGCATGCCCCAAACGTTGCTCCAGCTCTTGATTGCGGGCTCGCACCTCTTCCAACTGCTTCTCTGCTCGCTCAGCTCTCTCTGTCAGTGCATTGACAGTTTCAGTGTTGACAACCTCAGAAACAGGTTGTACCGCTTGCTGCTGCAGCTTGAGTAGCTGTTCCCTTGTACGGTGCAGCTCTTCACCAACATTGGCCGCCGCACTTGAGGTGGACTCCAGCTGCTGCACCCGTTCCAACAGACTGGCGTTGTGCTGATGGTACTCGTGAAGCACCGCATCGGTGGAGCGCCAACGGTTCTCTGCGTCTGCCGCCATGGTGGTCATCGATGCGTTTGATGCTGCAACCTCCTGCTGTGCCTGAAGCAACTGCCGGCGCAGACTGTCAACCTCCTCAGCATTGGATTTTGCTGCCAACTCCCTTTGCCGCCGCAGCTCCTCAGCATTGGATACCGCTGCCAACTCCCTTTGCTGCAGCTCCTGCAGCTGCTGCTGCAGCAGTTTGTCTTCACGGGTGAAGTTATCAGCCAGCAGCCTACGCTGCCGGTGTGACTCCTCCAGATTGTTGAGAGCACGTTCAAGTTGCTTCTTGCGCATCTCATTGAAGTTGCGCATGGACTCCTGCAAGACCGTGTGACTGGTCTGTGCCCGCTCGTTGGCATCCTGCAGCAACAAAACAAGAAGTGAGTCCACACACTAGCCAGCAGAGCATTGCCAACATGCATCAAACTCTGTGACAGTCGTCAACGACCATTGAGGACTGTCAACAGCTTGCGCCCGCATGGGCACAAACTGTTGACAGTCCTCAATGGTCGTCGTCAACAGTTTGTGCCCATGCGGGCGCAAACTGTATGCTGCAAGCCTTGTTGACAGCCCATGTGTGTATAAACTGTACCTTTGCTGCAGATGCCAGATTTTGCACGGCTTGCAATGCAGCGTCGAGGTCGGCGGCGTGCACGCTATCGGCTTCTCATATCTTCACAAGCGCCTCGGGCTCAGCGCCGGGAGTCAGGTCCCGGGTGACATTTTGCAGAGGTAGAGGCGGCCGGCCCTGTGGCGTACTGTTGAGATTCGGACACTACTGACCATGCATGGAGTTGGTACAAGCACAAGTACACACACTCTACCAGAGCATACACACAAGGCTGATCCAAAAGGCTTTCTAAGGATTACAACAAAGTCATACCGCGGGCCTTTTTACCCGCCAGTTCTGCACCTGTCTACTCTAGAAGCCACCACGACTTCTACACTCAACCGATTCCTGCGCTCTAAGTTGCACCACGTAGCTACTTTCAAGAGCTTTCCAACAAGCTATGACACGCGCCACACAATGACGTAACCACCGAGCTACAACGTTTCTTCTACAACGCCTGGAAGTCTCCAGACTCGGACTCGACTCCGCGCCTGGAACCTTCTCGACTGAAGTCCTCGCCTGGACCTTTCTCGACTGGAACCTTCTCGCGCCTGAATCTTCTCGCGGCTATTTTTATCCACAGGGCAAGCTGACCGGATACAAGAACATCCTCAACACGTACTTGGTGTTGGCGTATTCGCTGGTGGTGTCGGACCTGCGACAACTTTTCGCAGACGTTCTCTGAACGAAGAGCCTGATAGCTGCAAGGTTGATAGCTGCAAGGTTCCGGTAGGGGTGGACTGACCAGTTGATGGCGTGGTTGATTGTGGAGTTCCTTCTGTGGCTGCTGGCAGGTCCTGGCGCTGCTTTTTTGGCGGTGGTGGAGTCAGAGGAGGGGGACCTGCTGTTCTCGGTAGCTTGGGACTGTCAACACGTGGAGAGTCTGGGGCTTGCGTACTGGTGCCAGCTGGCATACTAGTACCATGGGGAGGTGCCGGTGGGCCATGGGGATGGTGAGGGGGAGTGGACGGTGGGCCATGGGGGTTGTGAGTGGGACTGTAAGGGGGACTGTCCTTTGGCCTGTCAGACCGCATGGGCCTTGGACCAGTGGTGGGTGGACGCATGTTGGCGGGCTCGAGCCAAGTCCATAGGGGATGCGAATCAATCTCTATATCACTCATGGGGTTCACAGGTTCAGGCCTAGCAGGCACCGCCTGAGCCGCAGTGGAAGGCTCCGTAATGGCTTCCAATGCACGTGCTGCATCAGCCTCCTTGTCCTGCTCCTCCTTCTTCTCCTCGTGCTCGATCTACTCGTTGACGATGACACGCAGCGCGTCTTGCATCTCCTCGGAGAGGAGCTTCTTCCAGCCTTTTTGAAGAATAGCTGTTATCTTCTTCTCCCATTGCTTTTACCTTTCCTCCTGCTGCAGTTCAAGCGATACAGCCTGCAGGGTAAGAGCTTTCTCTTTGGCAGCCAGGCCAAGTGTCTGAGCTTGGTGCGCCTCGACTGTCTTGGTGTAGATGGCGGCCATTTTCTCCTGCAGCCAAAGGTAACAAGTTAGGGCTCTGTGTGGAATGTTTGGTGGCCTACATGGCAACATACCCTGAGCACATTCTCTTGTGTAATCCGTAGCTCTAAGTCTCTAATGACTTCTTTTAGGTCGTCTACTTGTCTGTTTGCTGCCTCTTTCATTTCATAGGCAGCGTCATGCACAGCTTTACAGAAGTGAACAGATATTTGGCGCTGGATATGAGCTTCAGGGTCTATATGTTGACAGACGCGCATATCTATTGGTTGTTGGCATGCAATCCGCGGTGCAGTTCACGAACTGCACGGCGATTTGCATGCCAACAACAGACTGTCAAAAGGGACTGTCAATGTACATGCACTGCCTCTACAAGAATACATAATTTACCATTGATCTGGTGCGCTTCAGCTTGACAGCACGGGTGCTCCTCCGGCTGTGTTTCATCTTCAGGAAAGAAGCATGCTTCTGGTTGTGATAATTCCTCGTGGAAAACAACCTCTCTGCTCACGATGATCTTCTGAGTGTCCTCGAGCAAGATCCTATAAGCCTTGGATTTTGGTTCATAGCCAACAAAAATGCCCTTCTTGCTGACCGGCTCCAGCTTGTGCCTGAGCTGTTTGGGCACAAGTGCATTTGCCGTGCATCGAAACACACGCATACCACTCACATCTGGTGTGGCTCCATAGGAGTGCTCCCACAGAGTCTTCTGCTCTGAGCTCATCGGAGACCTGTTGCGGATGTAGTTGGCAGTGAGTACCGCCTCCTTCCACATAATGTCTTCCATCTTGGTGTCATTGAGCATGGTTCGAACACGCTCCAAGAGTGTCCTGTTGAGGCGTTCAGCTGCTTCATTCTGCTGCGGGGTGTAGGGTGCCGTTGTCTCGTGGCGTATGCCCTTGCTGGAGAAGAACTCCTTCAACTCCTTATTGATGTACTCCCCTCCTCGATCACTCCTCATTGCCTTCATCTTGTTGCCAGATTGGGTCTCAAACAAGGCCACAACTGTGCGCACAGCTCCAGCAACTTCTGCCTTCAGTGTCAACAGAAAGATGACGGATAGCTTGCTGCAATCGTTTAGGAATGTAGCAACTAAACCTGACCCCTCCCTTTGCCACAATGCGCATAGGGCCACAGACATCCATGTGCACAAGCTTGCAAGGATGCTGACTGCTAGAAGAGGATGATGGGAATGGCATAGCATGCTGCTTTGCAACCAGGCATGGTTTACAAAGTGCACCTGATGCATTCTTGAGTTCTTCTGTGCTGAGATGGATGCCCTCAACCATTTTCTCAGCGACAAGGCGAGTGAGGTTGACGTAGCTGAGATGCCCGAACCTTCGATGCCACAATGTTGCCGACTCCTTGTCCTTCACCACCATGGCTTAAATGTCAATGTTCTGAGAGTGCTGCTCCACGTGGTAGAGCCCTCCCGGATAAGCGATTCCAACCATGTGCACAACCCCATCAAGGATGACGGTGCAGCCACCCTTCCGGAACACTATCTCTGCTCCCAAGCGATCAGCAACTCTTATAGAGAACAGACTCGCAACAGCCTTTGGAACATGCAGGACGTCTCGTAACAACACCTCTCGCTGTGTGTTACCAACCTTGCACAGAAGTCGCACATTGCCAACTCCCTCAGCCACCATTACTTCACCACCGAAGCCCGCCACCTTGATTGTGGACGTTAGCTTCCTGTAGCTCTCCAGCACCTCCTTGTTTTGTGTGAGATGAAGATTGCAGCCAGAGTCCACCACCTAGAAAGCTGTGCCCGCCCTCGAACTAGATGCAGTGAAGGCGACATGTTTCTCCTTGTGTTGATGCTCGTTGCCGCTGTTGCTAGTGCTTGCTCTAGGTTGCCCCTGTTGTTTCTTCCTACAGTCCTTCACAATGTGCCCCTTCCAACCACACCAATGGCATGTGAGGTCTTTGTGACGAGGATTGCCCGGCTTGTTGCCCTTGTTCTTCTCTTCATGGTTGCTCTTCTTCCCGTGCTTGTTGGTGTAGAAGGCCACGGCATTAGCTTGCTTGTCCTTCTTCACAACCCTCTGCTCCACGGTGAGCAGCTTCGGTAGCACATCGTCCAACGTCAACTCCGATGATGATGGGTCCAGCAGGGTTGCGACGACCTCGTACTCTGCTGGTAGCCCTGCAACAATGGCTAGCACTATCTCCGTCTCCCCCATGTTGTGGCCGACGTTGATGAGGCCTGCCCATAGCTCTCTTGCGCGTGCAACATACTTCGTGATAGGTTCTGCTGCCTCCTTCCTGAGTGCGCTCAGCTGCTTGCGTAGATGCAACTTTCTGGCATTGTCCATGGCTCTGAAAACGGCCGATAGCTTTTCCCAAGCTTGTCTACCATCTTCACATGCAGTGAGCATGGGAAAGTGATGCGGTTTGCTGTTCAACACAAACAAAGAGTGTGCTTCTACTGAATGCTCTGTTCACACAGTGTTCGCTCTTGGTGTTGGTGGTGGTGCCTTTAGATCAACGTACTTCCACACCTTCTTGTGGATGAGCAAGGCCTTCATCTCCACGCTCCATGTGTTGTAGTTGTCAATGTCCATCTTTGCAATCTGCCCCTTGTCGTAGGTCGCCTCCATCACTGTCGTGCCTGCCTTCACTTGCAGTTGACACCCAAGGCTCTGCTACCAATAAGCTACCGTAGTGTAGAGCGACTATGCACACAAGCTAGTCTCACACTCCTTAAGCATAGTGTGGGCCAATAACCTTTCGAAGGACTAGCATGCACATGTAGCTGAGACAAGCATGGATCCACACAAACAGAGCTATCGCCACCAGAGCATGCACAAGTCACATCAACATTCATCTATTACAAGTTGTCCGCTGGTTCTTATACCAGCCAGTTACACACACGTTTACGATTGCAAGCACTGCGTAAGCTATACTCAGCCTTTTGATGCGCTTTAAGCTGCGTTGTCTTTCTTACAACCAGAGCTTTTCAACAAGCTCTCACACGCCTAATATGAGTAAGTATATGCGGAGATACAAAGCAGTTAGTAAGGCTCCAGTCTGGAGTCCGGAGTCTGGTCCGGACCAGACGTCGGATCCGACGACGCCATCTTGCTAGGTCCGGACCTAGTGCTCGTCCTTACAACCTTCTACTCCTGTGTGGAGGGTCGATGCTGATCTGATGCAGGAATACTTTTAACAATTGGCAAAATCTTCTTAAGAGTCAACTTTTTAGTGGTACCGATACCCTCCAACATGATCACAACAATCTCGAACTCTCGTAGCCACCTAAAACAACACATTGAAGCACAGATCGTCCTCTGAGACTGAATCTTTTATAAAAGTCAAATCATTTTTGAGCTTCTATGCACGTTTCAAATACTCTGTCACTGTCTCACTAGCAAGCCTCCTCATGTTGTTAAATGCTATCTTGAGCTCAAATTTACGACCAACAGTGCGTGTAGAGAACATACTTCTCAAATCTTCCCATGTACCTGGTGTACAGGCAAGCCTCTTCTCTGTTTGAAGTGCTCTGAAGGCAGGTGCAAAGCTATCTGGAGAAGGAGACAAGTGCTGGCTACAGTTTGATGGCAAGCTATGCCCAATTGCAAGGGAACAGCCTAGAGGTCTGTATAAGATAGAAGAGGTGGAGTCTACTGCTGCACTGGTGGCTACAGTGGCAGAACCGGCTGAGCTTTGGCATAGAAGATATGGTCATCTGGGCTATGGCAATCTCAAGAGGCTAGTTGCTGAGGATCAAGTCAAGAGCATCAATGTGACCAAGCAGCAAGTGAAAGAAGCCAAGGGAGAGCTGTGTGAGCCATGTGTGTTGTCTAAGATGCAATGACGGCCATTTTCAAGTTCAGAGAATGTCAGCGCGTGGGACAGCTGGTGCACACAGATGTGTGTGGTCCACTGTCAGAGAAGTCAAAAGGGGGAGCTGCATACATTGTCACCTTCCTGAATAACAATCCAAGCTGTTCATTGTACCTCATGTGAAGTTAAAGTCTGATGTACAAGCTGTGGAAAATGAGGTGTTGCTGTGGATGAAGACGCAATCAGGGCACAGTGTGAAGACAGTGCGCAGTGACAGAGGAGGGGAGTAGCTGAATAAAGAGTTGGCTTCCTTCTGGGCTGCATAAGGCTTTGTTCATCAGACCACTGCTCCTTACACTCCGCAGCAGACTGGCGGAGCAGAGAGGCTCAACTTGCCTCTGATGGGGAGAGTGAGAGCAAGTAATAGTGATGCAAAGCTGGAGTAGTATTGCTGGTGGGCAGAGGCGGTCCTGCCAGCCAACTACATCAGGAACAGGTCGCATGTACATGCTCTGACAAAGACTCCGTGGGAGATGGTTTACAAGCAACCTCCAGATGTAAGCAACTTGCGGGTGTTTGGCTGCACTGCGTATGTGCTGGTATAAAAAGAGAAGAGGAAGAAGCTGGATCATGTCATTTAGAAAGGTGTCTTCCTTGGGTATGAACCAGGCTCAAAGGCTTATAGAGTGTTGGTGGACGAGACCAAGAAGATTGTCATCAGCAGAGATGTTGTCTTCCATGAAGGCGTGGGAGCTCAGCACGACCCAGATCACATTGATACTTCTGGTGATTGAGATGGGAGCTCTGACGATGAAGATGAAGGTCAGCATTGTCTTGAATACAGCACTGGCACCACTATGCCTTACTAGGGCATAAGTGATTTTGAGTCTGAGGATAGGGAGCTCAACCCGAAAAGAGTGAGCTGTGCTGTCGTGAGTTGTGGGCAAAGGCATTAGCAGCAGCATGGTTAACAACAGAGCCAGCAAGCATATTTATGGCGTGAAAGAAGTCGCCTAAGTGGTTTCATACGGAGTCATTTACTGCAAGTTTCAGTGTACAAGAAATGGAGCCTGCAACGTATGAAGAGGCGCTGAAGGCAGCTGATTCAGAGCAAAGGCGCTAGGCGATGGGTGAAGAAATTGCTTCGCTGCATGCCAATGGTACTTGGGAACTGGAGGTTCCACCCCCAGAAACAAAGCCCATCCCTATGAAGTGGGTGTACAAGGTGAAAAGAGATGGTCAAGGCAACATTGAACGCTACAAGGCCAGGCTCGTTGCCAAGGGATTTCTGCAACAGCCAGGAGTGGACTTCAATGAAGTATTTGCTCCAGCTGGGAAGTTAGCAACTTTCAGAGCAATGGTGGCAGTTGTTGCTGTGGACAGTCTGGAGTTTTATCACCTTGATGTCAAGACAGCCTTTCTATATGGTGAGCTGGAAGTGATCTACATTCACCAACCAAAGGGGTATCAGGAGGGACCACCTGGTACAGCATGCAGGCTGGTGAAGGCATTGTACGGGCTGAAGCAAGCACCAGGGGTGTGGCATGTGAGACTTTGCAAGGAGCTGAAGAAACAAGGGTTCACTGCAAGTCTGGCTTATCCTAGCTTGTTCTATTACGGGAACAAGAGGATGTAATTGTTGGTGTACGTGGATGACATTCTGATCGCGGCAATAAAATTGTCAAATTTGCAGCATGTGAAGACACATCTGCAGATTGTTGGAAGTAGGCTTCTAGCCTAGTTCAGTCACCTTGGTTAGCCTACAAATTTGTAGTAGGCAGACATGTATTACTTGTATGCATGTCATGAGTTATATGCATTGTGCATGTGCATATAGCGAGTTCAGCTATGTGCAGCATAGATATCTTGCAGTAGTGAGTTATCACTATGGATATTAAGCTGTTGACTATCATAGCTTAGATATAAAGCTGATTAGCGTCATATGTGGCGGACAGCCGCACAGGTAATGTGAATCACGTGCATACGCTTGTTGGCTGTGGCGGCGGTGTGTGTGTGCTTGCTACACATGTAGGCTAGCTACACCTCACTACTTCAACAGGTTGTGGGCCCATACTACGTGGTGTGAAGCTGTGAGCAGTGGCTGAAGGACTGCGCCTTCTACGATGGCCGCCACTGACTATCGGCACAGCTTGGAGATGCCGTACCAGCGCAGCGTCTGGAGCAGGAGAGGCGGCGAGATGCAGCAGCTGATGGGGCTGCTGGCCGTGCTCCAGGGCGTGCGTGGTCCCGCCGCAGCAGCCGCCGTACTGGCCGGCTGCAGCGCTGCGTCATACCGTGGCCGG
Source organism: Chlorokybus atmophyticus (assembly GCA_009103225.1). Lineage (NCBI taxonomy): Eukaryota > Viridiplantae > Streptophyta > Chlorokybophyceae > Chlorokybales > Chlorokybaceae > Chlorokybus > Chlorokybus atmophyticus. The sequence continues at coordinate 42,071 of RHPI01002973.1, read as the reverse complement.
ACCAGACTAGGCCGGCGGCAAACGAGGAAGCGGCAGGCGGCGTGGAAGGAGAAGTTGGAGGAAGGCCCAGGGCCTCCACTGTATCCTTGATGACGACCAGTACCTTGAGGTGAAGCTCCTGATCCCTGAGGAGCGTCCACGTGGCTGCAGCAGAGGCGGCGGCGGCAACCGCAGTCTGGTCATAGGCGTGACGCAGACAGGCGTGACGCAGAGGCGTGACGTAGACAGGCGTGATGCCGGGACGTGACGCGTGATGCTGGAAGCAAAAATCCGGTGGGAGTCATCGGAGAAGGGGGGCGCAGAGGCGCTGAGCAGCACACAAGGTCTAGTGTGTCGTATAGCTAGCTTTGCTAGCTAGTTGATGGTTATACTGCATTTTTGTACGTACATGACATTGTGTGTAACAGCGTACAAGTTGCTACTATGTGTACTAGCCTAGGAGCTAGTTTGACACATTGTTGGTAGCCACACTTGTATATATCACTTGTGTAGTAGCGTACTTTGCGGCGATGTGTACTAGTTGTATAGCATCATAGATGTCTTTGTAGAGTTGCACAGCTTAGCACATTGTTGTGTGCATTGGTTGACGACATCATATGTGTTGTTGCCGAGTGGCACAGCTAGCCTAGCACATTTGATAGCTACACTTGTAAGTGTAGTGATGTTGCTATGAGTCATGTTTCACCTGGTGTTGGGAGGAAGAAGACTGTAAGCAGCAGGAGCAGTAGCAGATGGCAATATAAACATGAACACGTGGGAGTATGCACGGGAGTGGGAGCATCTTGGAAGCGTGGTGGCATGCACGGAAGCGTGGGAGCATTTGTGGGAGCAACCCGAAGCGTGGGAGCTGGACACCAAGCATTTGAGCGTGGGCACGAAGCACGGGACAAGGGTCGACCAAGGTGTTTGCGTGGGAGTGTTGGAAGTAGGCTTATAGCCTAGTTTAGTCACCTTGGTTAGCCTACACACTTGTAGTAGGCATACATGTATTACTTGTATGCATGTCATGAGTTATATGTGCATATCTTGTGCATATGCATGTAGCGAGCTCAGCTATGTATAGCATAGATATCTTGCAGTAGTGAGTTGTCACTATGGATATCGAGCTGTTGATTATCATAGCTTAGATATAAAGCTGATTAGCGTCATATATTGTGGGCAGCCGCAGAATTAATCTTAGATCACGTGCATACGCTTGTTGGCCGTGGCGGCGGTGTGTGTGCTTGCTACACATGTAGGCTAGCTACACTACACTACTTAAACACAGATTGCATTCAAGTGCAGAGATTTGGGCGAGACCACATACTTCCCAAGTATGGTTGTTACAAGGCATATAGCTTCATGAGTCATTTGTATCACTCAGGAGCAGTTTGTGAAGCAGATGGTGGCAAAATTTGGTCTGAACAACGATTAGATGAGAGAAGTACTCCTCAGCGTGGGAGCTCAGCTGATCAGAGCCAGAGACGGTGATGAGGAGTTGGATAAGCAGAAGTATCCCTACTGTGAGCTTGTTGGCAGCCTCCTCCACTTGTCAGTGGCATCACGACCAGACATTGCACATGCTGTTGGACAGTTGGCACGCTACATGTCAGCCCCGACAATGCAGCATTGGTTGGCAGCGAAGGCAGTGCTGCGCTATTCAGCAACAACAGCTGCAATGGGCATCAAGTGTGGCCAGGGCAGTGCGGAACTGCAGGGTTACTGTGATGCAGACTATGCTGGTGATGTTTATACTTAGAGGTCAACTACTGGCTATGTGTACAAGCTTGGTGGTGGTGTGATTAGATGGAACAGCAAGTTATAGCCTACGGTGGCTGCATCCACTACAGAAGCAGAGTACATGGCATCGGCTTCAGCTGCAAAGGAAGCACTTTGGCTCAGGAAACTGATGGCGGGTCTTTGACACCCTCTGGAGAGCGTAAAGATCTATTGCGACAATCGAGCTGTGAAGTTGCTAAAGAACCCAATCCTCTCAGCAAGGAGCAAGCACATTGATGTGCATCATCACTTTGTGAGAGACAGTGTGGCGAGAGGGGAAGTTGGAGTTCAGTTATTAAAGGTCTGAAGACATGCTGGCTGACTTCAAGAAGCTCATGACCAAGGCACTGTCTACTGCGAAGTTCAAGACATGCTGTGAAGGACTTGGCATTAAAGTTGGAGCAAAGGCTTGAAGACTTGCAAGAAGCTAGCCAAGCTGCCTGCGTGGGAGTGTTGAGAATTGATCATATTATGTTAGGTTTATGACTCATGACATGTATGCAGTCAGCTTGTTCATCAGGACTGTGAGTAGCTTATGTAGTGACTTTAGATAAGCTACTTTATACTGCAGTTGTGTATAGGTTGCAGGCATTTAAGAATGCACAGTCCAGCCTGGTCTTCTTGTAAGACCCGTGTTAAGGGCCCCGAGCCGACACAACCCGCATCCTATCAGCACAGTTGACTCTCAAGTCAGTTCTCTGGCGGTGTTGGCCGCAGAAGCTCAACCATTGCGTGTGTATGTGCGTGGTTGCATGCAATAGCTCCAGTCAACATCGTCACGATCGAGCATTTCTTAAAGTGGATCAAGGTAATCCCCCTTCCCGACAAGAATAGCAGAGAATCTCCAGCGCCTTCCTCGAGAACATGCTTAATCGCTTCAGCTCGTGCGCAGGAATGGTGACCCTGCTGACTTGCAGGAGGCGGAGGTGACGCAGGGCGCAGATTTCTCCAGACTCCTCAGAGTACAACTTGAGACTTCAGGCCAGCGCAGCGGGTTTAAGTCGCCTAGACGGGGTTTCCTTGTGCATGCACCTTAAGAGGCGTGACAGATGTAATGTGCAGGCTCATACACATCCAGTGGCACCCTTGCATGCAACCATGCACAGCATACACAAACCTTAGCCGCAAGTGTGCCAGTCAAGACTCCAGACTCGAAACTGAGTTCTCTCTCCATTCACAAACTCACAGTAGGTATTAATACCTAGGCAGTCTAGGCTAAATATCTGCTGTACAAGGCATGCACACAAGTGACAATCAACATGAACTAACCACAGTCAGTCAAAGTATCACATAAACCGAGTTTCAGACCAGGTAGTTTCATGACTCACTGAATAAACCCCAGGCGGATGTAAGTTCAGCAAAATAAGACCAGGCGGGTCTATTTTAGCAAACTGACCGGGGCATTGAGTTCTGTGGGGAGTATGACAATCTCCTCAACCACGCCTACATCGACTATAAGCGCACCTCATGGGATCACCCACAGGTCGACGGCCTATCAGAACGCATTGTACAGACCAACACGACGCCTTCTTCATGCCTGAGGCGCTACGGAAGTACCTTATTGAGCACGACAAGCGCCTGGGATGAGTACCTCTCTTGGCTGGCGTTGGGCTACCACTTGTCCAAACAAATTGCACTCAACAAGTACAACCCCTACCAGCTGCTGTTCGGCCGCGAGCCAATACTGCTTCCTTTTCGCAGACAGCAAGATGCTGCACGAGTGCTGAACAACCTGGAGGACCCTGCCCTCATGCACTACGACATACAAGCCCGTGCTGACCTCGTCTACCACCTGATCCCTATGGCCATGAGCAACCTGCGCATTGCTCAACACCGCGACCGTCGCGGCAATGTGTGACACGTTGCGCTACGAACGCGTCCACAGCGGCTTCTACAAGCAACGCAACCGGCGCTTCAAAGCAGGTGACTTTGTACACCGCATGGCCCGCACACAAGACACCCTTGACATCAGCGTCCAGAGCGTCATCCACAAAGTCCTGAAGGTGTATCCCTCCGGAGTCCTTGACCTCCTCAGCAACGACGACGAGCGTCTAAAGGACAACATCACCAACTGCGCACCCTGTCACCTTCCACAAGTGGCAGGCTTTAGCGTCATCCGCCACTGGTGGGCCACGCCCCCTCCGCAGCAAGCGCTGTGAGCAATGCGGCAGTGCGGATGACGACGCCCTCATGATGCTGTGCGACGGCTGCAACAACGGCATGCGCTGCTATTGCTTTGACTCTCATCTTCAGAAGGTCCCCCTCGAGGCCTACTGGTGCGACTGCCGCACTCACGGACCACCAAACCGTCTCCAACTAAAACATGTAGCAGGGACTTCCACAGGCCTCAAGGGGGTTGGCTTGTTGACTTACAACTACCCGGCATACGACTCCCCATATTCTATCTCATCATTGGCATCGAAATCAGCCCTTTTCACTGCACACTTTCAGCAAGGGGGTACTCCTCCGCCTTCACCTATGTTTACAGCAGCACGCAAGCCACTGCCACACCGCTTCCTCATCCACAGCACAATTGCCCTGATGCTGCCCGAGACAAGTCAGCGCTCGACCCCGCGCAACCCGACAGCTATCATGCTAATTGTCAAGGAGGGCTCATCCTCCTCGTGGATGCCTACATCCAGTCTGCATCCCGAGCTACCGGCATCTCAGTTCTCTTCAACCAGCCCGACTCTCCCGCACTACTGGCATCAGTTCTTCACCACCACTTGCAAGTCCCGAGACAGTCCTCATGGGTACCCCGCGTAGCTGATACGTTGGAATTCCGACCCTACCACGCGACTTCCTAGCCATCAGTTGAAAGTCACGACCACCCAACCTTGCGTTCTAATCAAGACCTGGGAACTTTCCACCAGGAGGTCTCTTGATCTTAGCTGATCCGTTGTGAGTCCACCACACTGCCCGTAGACAGACTCGCTTTCTGCCCATTTTGACTAGACAATTCAATTGTAAACAGCTAACGAACAGCCGTGATTAGATTGGTTAATCATGCTGAACTACTGGCTCACATATGTTCATACGACGGTGTAAGTAGGCATACTATTGCTTGTATACTTGGTGAAACTATGAGTGAGTACGTAAGAGTGGACTTCAGAATGTGTGATAAAGCTTTGAGTTGTGAACCATGGAGACTGCTATTGCATGCTGCGAGTGTTGTGTTGAACGAGACTCGGAGCCAGCAAGTTGTAAAGGGGTGCGACTGCGCACAGCAAGCCGTCCCGAGTGCTAAGAGGCCTTCATACCTGTGACAGTGTGCAGCGTCTGCAGCGTGTGCACTGGTTCTCAATGTGTGCGAGCTTGGTTGTATTGTAGGCACGATGTGAACGGTTACCATCCGAGTGTGGCATCACTTTGTTGCTGCATTCATTTACCTCACTTAACAATTGATGGACCCGTTTTCACTCACGCAAGGTTCGGTAGTTATAGCGCTACCTTTGGAAGTGGCTTGTTAACTCACTGATACCCGTGGCTAGTACCATGACTCCCCATGTTCTTGTTGAGAATAGATCATGTTATGCATGGTTTATGACTCATGACTTGTATGCAGTCAGCTTGTCTATTGGGACTATGAGTAGCTTATTTAATAACATTAGATAAGCTACTCTATACTGCAGATGTGTATAGGCTGCAGGCAGTTAGAACTGGCACAGTCCAAGCTGGTCTTCTGGTAAGACCCCAGTTGAGGGCCTAGAGCCGACACAGCCCACGTCCTTTCAATACAGTTTACTCTCGAGTCAGTTTTTTGGCGGTGTTGCCTACACAAGCTCTACAATTGCGTGTGTATGTTGTATGCTGTGCATGGTTGCATGCAATAGTTTCAGTCAACAGGTTATGGGCCCACACCCATAAGAGCTGTATGTAACTTGAGAGAGTGATTGTCCTATGTGTTGGAAGTTGTGGGTACTTTGGGAGTTGCTGTACCTGTTCTGATAGCCTGCGAACGAGCGGAGGTGTCTGCTGGAAGTTCGCTGAAGGTTGAGCAGCTTGGTGGATCCAATGGCAACAACAACGGATGCAGAGCAGGAGAAGTATACCATAAGCCCTTGCGGGATGACAACTATGCTAGCTGGAGCTTCAAGATGAAGATGAAGCTGATCTACAAGGAGTTCTGGGACTACGTTGACCCAAAGCTTAGTGTACAAGTTGGGAATGAGTCTGCTTGGCAGAAGAAGAGTATGCGTGCTTTGGCTTTGATGTGCATGCATGTTGAGCCGTTCCATAGGCCAATGCTGCAGTCATGCTCTAATGCCAAGGCGGCATGGGAGGCTTGGGAAAATCTGTTTGCTACACGCTCTGTTGGTCGTAAGATTGAACTCAAGCAAGCATTCAACAGCATGAGGAAGCTGAATTCGGAGACAGTTACAGGGTTTATATGACATGCACAACAGCTTGGGAACGATTTGACCTCTATAGGAGAGACTGTCTCAAAAAATGATCTGTGTCTGAATGTGCTGTCCGGGCTGCATATAGAGTATGAAGTTGTGGATATCATGCTGGAAGGAAGGAGTGCATCATTAAGGTTGAAACTGAGTGAGAATCTGCCTGTGCTGCTAAAAATAGAATTTGAAATCAGGAACAACGATGCTAATTGTCGGGTCGAGGGGAGTCGAGGGTCACGCTGTCTCGGACAGCTGCAGGGACAGACTTGCTTGCTAGACATGCTACTGCGCCACATTTGTAACGCGCAGCAAAGCAGGATAACCCTCATGGTAACAAGTGCTTTGTGCAGCTGGTCTGCTGCTGCCGGGTAGTACGGGCAGGTGGAGTCGGTGTTCTCCCTAGTGTACATGCGGTGCTGTAGGACACACAGTCAACAAGCGACTACTATAGGTAGCGCTGTTTACACAGTTCTTTGCATGAGTGGATGAGAGATTGCATTGTTAAGTGAGGTGAATGAGCAAGCAACACGTGGATGCTATGCCCTGACTAATGCCAACAAGCACACCGCGACCAAGTACACCAAGCTCATAACAAGGACAAGCATAGTGTACAAGAGCATGCACAGGCTCTCACACGGTGAGGGGATTCTTGGGAGCCGGGACGGCGTGTTTCGTAGTTCAAGTCGCTTCACAAGCTCTTAGCTTTCTCACTCACAGTGTCACCACCTGATCCGGTGAACACTGTGCCTACTTATATAAGTCAAATCATGACTGTTTAGAACATATGCTAGCGATTATATCGAGGCTATTTTCAAAGAAATCCCCACTCGATAGAACCCAACTTATAACTGAACTCACAACTGAACAGCTACGCGCGGTACCTATGTAGGCTATGGTCATGAGCTACTCTAGAGACATGACTTAGCTACTGGTCAGTGACGCGCACGGGTCGCCATGCTGGTAAGCCGGGCGAGGGTCTCGCTGTAGGCATGCCCGATGAAGACTGGCATGCCCGGGCGATAGGCATGACAGCTGTCGGGTCGAGGGGAGTCGAGGATCACGCTGTCTCGGACAACTGCAGGGACACACATGCTTGCTAGACATGCTACTGCGCCACATTTGTAACGCTCAGCAAAGCAGGATAACCCAACCCTCATGGTAACAAGTGCTTTGTGCAGCTGGTCTGCTGCTGCCGGGTAGTACGGGCAGGTGGAGTCGGTGTTCTCCCTAGTGTACATGCGGTGCTGTAGGACACACAGTCAACAAGCCACCCCCCCTGAGCTCGGGGGGAGGTTCCAGCTCCAGAGCTCAGCTGCTAACGTAAGTGAGGAGGGCCGTTGGTACGGCAATCGTCGCACCAATACTCCTCCATGGGTATCACGTCCAAAGGTGGCTCCAGGCAGTAGCAATGCAAGCCCTTGTTGCAGCCATTGCAGAGCATCATGAGTGCGTCGTCGTCGACGCTGCCGCAGCGTTCACAGCGTGTGCTGCGCGCGGGACGCGGGTGCTGGATACGCCCAAAGCCGGCTACGTAAGGAAGGTGACGTGGCGCGCAGTTCACCATGTTGTCCTTCAACCTCTCTCCGTTTTGACCAAGGAGGTCCAGCACCCCTGTGGGGTACACTTTGAGTACCTTGTAGACGGTGCGGCCTACGGAGGTGTCGAGCGTGTCTTTGGTGGCTGCCATGTGATAGGCAAAGTCCCCCGCTTGGAATCGCCGTTGGCGCTCCTTGTAGAAGCCGCTGCGTACGCGCTCGTAGCGCAGCGTGTCGCGATGCTGCGCGATGCGCAGGTTGTTGAAGGCCATGGGAACGGTGCGCTCGAAAAGCGCGGCGCGTGGTGATGTCGTGGTGCATCCAGTCAGGGTCGTCGAGGTTGTTCACAACGCGATCCACCTCCTGCTGCGCACGGAAGGGGAGCAATGGTGGTCGCCCGAACAGCAGGTAGTACGGGCTGTACTCACGCAAAGCCGCCTGCTTTGACAATCGATATCTGAGGGCCACCCACGGGAGGTGGTCATCCCAAGTGTTCTTCTCGTACTCCAGCACGTACTTGCGGAGTGCCTTCTTGATGGTCTGCACTGTACGCTCTGCGAGACCGTCGGCTTGAGGGTGATCACGCGAGGCACGACGGTGGTCGATGTAACATCTCTCCAAGAGGGTGTCGAACTCCCCTCTGAACTCAGTAATTTGGTCAGTGATGACCTCGGCGCAGCTGCCAAATCGGCTGAGAACGTGAGAGAGGAAGGCTTGAAACACCCCCCTGCTGCTCTTGTCGGATAATGGTACCAGCTCCACCCATTTGGAGAAGTGCTCGATCATGACTGGGATGTAACGGTTGCCACGCGCTGAGGGTGCCAAGTCTCTCAAGATGTCGAGCCCCCATCGGTAAAAGAGATCGGAGATGGGGAGTGGGTGTAAGGTGGCGCTACGCGTGTTGAGGCTGGCGCGCACCATGTCACAGTGCTGGCAGTGGCTGACGAACCCCTGCACCTGTTTTGTTAACCCATACCACCAATATTGTGCCCTCACTAGGCTGACTGTACGCTTGACACCAAAGTGTCCAAGCCTAGTGTGGAGGGAAGTGATGATGCCCTCGCGCGTGACTGGTGTCGGCACTTCCTTGTCTTTGTCATGGAAGCGGCGATATAGCTTGTTATCTGCCCATCGATAGTGACGGGTGCGTTGGTTGACACGATCCTTCTCTCGGGCACTCATGCCGGAGGGAAGCTGGCCACTTTGAAGAAAGGAGAGTGATGGCTTGTCCAGCCATATGTCCTGCCTGGTGTCAGTGGGCGCCAACTCTGTGTCATCGACTTCAATGTCGACTGCATGGGCGTCTCCCAAGGGTGTGGTTGCCGCAGGGCTGTTAGGCTCAAGGGCAGGAATCTCCTCTGCCACTGCTGAGGCAGTGGTGTTGGTCTTGCGCCCTGAGCGCAACGCAGCAGCCGCAAACATGGCTGCCATGGTGGGGGTTGTTGCTGCCGGGACGAGCTCATGCCGGGCTTCGGTTGCATCGCTGGTGCTGAGGTGAGGGTTGCGACTGAGGCCATCGGCGTCTTGGTTGGTGAGGCCAGCGCGGTTGTCGATCTCGAAGTCGAACTCCTGCAACAGCAGGGCCCATCGAGCAAGTTTCCCTGTCAGATGTTGGTTGGTCATCAGCCACTTGAGGGGCTGATGATCGGTGATCAGCTGGAACTGCCGACCAAAGAGGAAGGGTCGGAAAAAGGAGATGGCCCACACTGCAGCGAGGCACTCCCGCTCGTAGCTGCTGTAGTTGGCCTTGGCGCTATTGTTGCTTCGGCTGGCGTATGACACCACCCGCTCCTTCTTGTTCTCATCATGCTGCACCAGCACCGCTCCCATCCCCAGCTTGCTTCAGTCGGTGTGAAGGATGAAAGGCTTGGCGTAGTTCGAACGTTGAAGGATGGGAGCGGTGGTGAGCCTGCTCTTCAGCTCCTCAAAGGCCTGCTCATCGGTAATTCTGGACCCCCCGAATTTCTGAAAATTCAGCGCATTTGCCCTGAATACTCATCTGTTTTATGTGTGAACTCGCCACTTGCGTGGCTGCAGAGGTCGCTGTTACGATTGCTGATTATTCAGGCCAAATGCCCTTATACAAGCAATGGATATTCACACGTTTTAATCATGAATAATTGTAGTTGTCCATCTCGCACACAACCTTCTACATGTGAGTAGTTATTCACTCGCAACAGAACTGCGTATTCAGTCTTCTTAGGTATACATGGTCCTAGACTTGTACCATGGCACCAAGTGATTATTCATACTTTGTGTGCGTGATTATGTACAGCGCCTGCTCTCACACTAGGTCCTCTTTATAGGTAATTATTCACACGCATATTGGCTTAATGTTCACACACACTAAAGCTGTTTCAACAGCACATGTACCATACTAGCGAGTGATTATTCATACGATTTGTGATTGAATAATACAGCATATCTGCTCTCACACATAGTCCTATATTTGAGTGGTTATTCACCCATAGTATGGTTGAACAATCACTGCTGCCTTTGGTTGATTTTCACGCGAATAATTAAATAATACAGCACTTCTGCTCACACACATAGTCCTACATATAAGTGGTTATTCACTCACAGTTTGGTTGAATAACCACTGCATCTTGCTATCGTCAACAGCTGTAACATAGCATAGCTGTGACATAGCACATAGCAATCAGTCCAGCCGGTGAATTTGGACAGCAATGTCAGGTGAATGGCAGCTGACTCGAACAAAAAATTCACTGATGTCTACAATGTATCTCTGCTACCTACTTCTTGCTGCCTCGACCACGCCCACCGCGCCCACCCCGCCCACCCCGGCTGCCCTTCCCACGGCCCCTCCCGCGCTATGTGGTTGTGCCTTCCTTTGCTGGCTCCCTCACCTTGATACTCTTCAGCAACCCAACAGGCCAAAGTAGCAACAAACCCGGCTCGCACTCTGCGCATACATCAACCACACATGAACTCAGCTGACTTGCATAATGTTGAAACTGTTCATGCAATCGCATGCACACAAACGCGTTCACCTTTCAAGTGGGTCACTTGCACTCCAACCCCATCACGCTTGAAGCTGATTGGCAGAGGCACAACCTCTTCTTCCCCTGGTCCGGGACGTCTGGTCCTAGTGATGGGAAGACTGCGGCTGAACTGGACCACCATGTTGCCCTCTCCAATCTTCTTGCCATGAAACTTGTTGACAGGATTGATGTCGCTTACGTGCGCCTCCCCTACTGGTTCTTTGCGCCCGTTAATGAACAGTTGAACTTCACTGCCAACCTTCATCGTTGGTGCGGTGTCGTCCTTGTCGCTCAGCTCTTCCTGCGCGTGCAAGTGACAAATACATCAAAAGGTACACACATACACAAATGTGATCTCTCTTATACAGTGCTTGCGAAGCGACCTGCCTTCTGCGAGTCGTTGTCGCTGTTGTTGGGGCTGTCCCCCTCGCTGTCCGGGGCGCTGTCCTTGGCGCCGTCTTCACCGCTGTTCTCGCTTCTATCTGTCTCAAGCATTTTTGAATACGTTGGCTCATCCTGCGCGACAAGGTGACACGACGTGTTAACAAGCTTACAACCGTCACGCAACGAATGCGTGCCTGCCGCAGGTGACAGTTTGTGTGCAGCCAGAAGAACGCAAGAAGCCCATAAGATCAAGTACATGGTGCTTTCATACCTCCTTTCGCTTGCCGCTCTTCTTCTCCAACACCGTCTCCTGCTTGCCAGTCGAGTGGCCTGCCTCGTGAGACTTGTAGGAAGCCGGTATCGAGCAAACAGTTTTGGTTGTTTTCTTCTTCTTTGGGGGGGCTTGACACCTCATCCTCCTGCCAACGGCATGAAGTCAGATGGTGAGCCACAACTCAGTGCATTGCCGCTCTATCAAGTCCACTGCTGCGTACCTCACCAGACACTTTGCGCTTCCCTGAGCTGCTGTCACGCACATCAGCACCCTGCTTGGCACGTGCCTGAACACAACAGTCATAAACGATCATGAACACATGTTTAGCAAAGTACAAGCAGGAGCGGCATTTGACCTGTGAACCAGTCGCAGGAGAACTTGAGGGTTGTAGTGCAGTGCCTTCCTTGTTACCTATCGCATATACAAGGCACCGATCACCAAAGGCTGCATATACACACAGTACTCCAGCAGCTGCCTGCGCGCGCAAGACGCGGCTCACGCTGCGAGGTGCTATTTCTGTTGTCGATGGCGTCGCTGGCGGGATGTGAACGCGTGGGCGCCGTGCAATTACAAGGGGTCATCATACACACCACACAACCTGCATATATAAGGCACCATCAAACACAAAGCATCGTTCTCAACACGACATTGACAAAGCCAACTTTGTGCAAACTGTAGGTCACCCTCTGAGGTGGCATCCTCGTCGTCGCTGGCGGATTGCACTTCCTTTGACTTCTTGGGCTTCTTCTTGTTGGCTTTCTATCAAGCACATGGCAAAGGCACTCAAGACATGCACATCGCATAAACACCTTAGTCACTACATGACACACACCTTGTTGTTCTTGTCGCTAGGCCCTCCCCTGCGCCTTGGCACAAAGCCCCCCGCGAAAGCCTTCTCCATCATCTCCTTGTAACGCTTCCGACTCTTTTCTTTCTGCTTCTCTTTGTGCTTGGGGTTGCTGTATCCCTTTTTGTTGCCCAAATACTGTTGAATCTTCAAACGCGCCTACCCACCAATGAAGAAGTTGTGAAGGCCAACACATGCAAAGCAAACTCCAGCCAGCTCAGACAATGCTGCCATATTGCATGACGCCTCATATAACTGTGGGAAATTGCCAACCATTTGATAGGAGAGCTCTGGATTCAGCAGATGCCAGCATTTGGTTGCAAGAGCGATCTTGAATGGGTCCTGCTTCGTTTGAGTCTTCCCCGGCATCATGCGACAGTACTCGTAGCAAATCCGGCCTTTGTCGGCCAGCTTGGTGACCTTGCGACGATCACGGGCATGATGCTTCCCACGCCAATGTAGGACCTTCAGTGCCTGCATAGTTTACATTGGTGCACTAGTACAACATGGGACGAAACAGACTTCGGCAGCAAGGTCTGACATTGATTGCGGATGCTTGATGCATAAGCTCACTTTTAAGGAGACCATTGCTGTGGTCTCAAGATCACGCAGGTGAACAGTCGCCTCACTGGTTTCCCACTCATGCTGCAGCTGCTCATTAGAAGGACCACCAGCATTCTATAGATCAAGCTTGCTTTACAAGTCAGTTGCAACCGCAACCCTAATCAACCTCAAGTCTTGGTTGACTCAAGTGACTGCAGGTTGTAAGCCATGTGGACTTGCTTGTTGACTTGTCACAGCAAGCAAACCATGTACCTTGCAAAAGAAGTGTCTCTAAGCTGCTTGCACAAAGGCGTGCTTGTGAACTTGTCAAACAGGCACCCAGCAAACCAAACACCCAGTACCTTGTAGAGTAGAAGCTTCTTCAGCTTCTTGCCAGCTGAACACGAGAAAGGTAAGCCTAACAGCAAGCTAGCAGGCAAATGGCATGTGCATGCACAAACATGTGCTTGTGAACTTGTCAAACAGGCACCCAGCAAGCCAAACACCCAGTATCTTGTAGAGTAGAAGCCGCTTCAGCTTCTTGCCAGCTGAACACGACAAAGGTAAGCCTAGCAGCAAGCTCGCAGGCAAATGGCAGTCCAGAATGCTAAAGGCACAACACCATGCTGTATTTGCTAATTGCAACAAAGTGACCCAGCATGCAACCACTAAAAGAGCAGTGCGACAAGAAAGGATCCATGAAGGCAGGTGATGCGCGTGCATGCATGCTTGTCTAACGGGGTTTGGGCTAGTAGTGAAGTTAGGTAGGTAGTAAGTAGGAAGAGCACCCGGTGGTGAATGTAAGTGTTGTGTGCTGTTGTGTGTGGTGTGCAATGCATGCCTCACATTGTGATACATGCCACAATTGCTGCATCCTATATATTGCACAGCTGACAACGCTCGCTCACCTCGCCACAGCGCCGCCGCCGCCAACACAACCAGCAAGTACGCCGGTGCTGTGGGACAATCAGTGCAATTCCCGGTGCGGAAATCCCTGCAATCAATGGAATGCAGTGATCGTTCGGAAAATCCACATCAGCAATTGTGCTGGTTGGACACCAATCGCGTCTCCGCTTGCTCCGACCGCAATAGGCCGCACGAGCAATTGTCGTGGAAATTGCCTTTTTTCGAAACTTTGATTGCCAAATGAACTCTATGTTTATTGGTCCATACAAACCAAGCGAAATTACATTCTCTATTTTCGATGAAGTTGTCCATGTTCGAGGACGGTGTCTGTGTGGCTTACCCCAAACTATAAGTAACCCTAACCCAAACATCCAATGCATGCTGGTAGTTGTGCTGCAACAATGGAACCCCCTGTACCCATGCGCACCATGAATGAGGCTCTAACGCAGGCGCTCCTCGCAGTCGGGCGGCGATTAGTGTGACTAGGTGAGGTCTTGACAAAACCGTGGAACGGCTATGTGGACTCTGGCGGTCCATTGAATCCATGCATGGTCTTAGCACTAGTGCCTGCACCGTGCCCGGTGCATACAATCTAACACGCATGCAATTCATAGAAATGCTGTCATGGACTGTCAAACGACAGCCCATCAGTGTCAAGCCAGTGAGACTGTAGCTACAGTCTCCTACATGCACTTCAAGCTGCGGTTACAGGAGGTAACAGGAGCAGCTAACAACATCAGTCTCTTGTGTTGCCAGCACCTTCGCCTGGAAGCCAGACTTGTGCTCTCCCTGGTTGATTCAGCCCCAATGTGAAGACACCCGCGACAGCCTTGCTCAACAGCATCTCTTGCAAACACTCAGCGAGTGCTTGCTGAGCTCTGCACAACTACTGTACTGTCACGTGCTTACACAAACAGTAACTTGACCATAGCACAGGAAACCACCCACCTAGGAGGATGACGAGGCTTGTCGCGTCCACTGCCTCTTGGGTCGGAATGGCTTTCTCTTCTTTGCCTCGCTCAAAAGCCCTGCATTGTACCAATTCATCACTCTTGAAAACCAGCAAAGGACTGTCGTTAACTTGCTGCAGTGGAGTATGCATACCTGGTAGTTTGCGATTGGATCCCCACTCGCACCCTCCTTCAACATCTTTGTTGGACACCCACTTTTTCTTGGCAGCAACGCTGACAATGGCTCTCAAGATCAGCTCGTCTGGTACACGCTCCATTCGGTCGGGGTCCTTAAATGCCAGCTGGTGACCATTGTGGAACAGCGTGTGCTCGATATGGTGGTAGTACTCATACATGTCCATTGCCTCCTCTCTGGTGGGGGCGTTGGGCTTGGTGTTGCATACGATCCCCGCTGCAGTTCGCAAGTCCATGGCGGCGGCTTCTTCATCTTCACAGTCAGAGATCGCCCCAGCAACCTGCCTAGGACCCAGAGTGGTCAGTGCAGTCCATTGGCGACTGTCAATACCACAGTCTGCAGTGCGTTAATGACTGTCAAGAACTGCAACATGTAATGCACTTTGCGACTGTTAAGGCGTGATCAATGGCTGCATTGGCGACTGTTCATCATGTGACAGCAGCCTAACAACAGCCCTTATTAACCTCTGTGTCTGTGCTGTGCCTGGCTGCGGGCGTAGGCAGCCGGTCCTTGATGCAACCCGGCACCGCAATGCGCTCATCGTTAGCGCATGCCTCACAGGGGCAGATGCCTCCGCTGGCCAAGAACATCATGGGCCACTCCATCTCCCTGCCCTGCATGTTGTTGTGTTTAACACAAGAAATGCTCATACACTACACCATACAGTCACAGCAGGAGCATGTGCATATCCACAGCAAGCAATGTACCTCCAGAGTACGCCCACCATGGCAGCTGCTTGTCGGCGTGCCATAGAGAAAATGCCTTTCTTTCACAGGTAGTTGAACGGCAAGGTTGCCATCCTCACTTTTCATTGCCATCCAGTGGTTAACAGAGACTAGATACGTGCGCATTGGTTGGTCTGGCTCGCATACGAAATCGATGGTGGCGACGCCAACAACTACTGCGTTGTTGCAAATGTCGAGCACCTGATCTTCAGCATATCCGCCCGCACCCCTGTCGTGACACGCAGAGTAGCATTCAGAGTAGCAGGCACCATGTGTTAAGCCAGTATGCATGGAGGCAGCAGCTCAGCAAAACAGTACAACAGGACCGACAGTCGACCAACAGCACCATGGTTGCTTACCTCTCTTTTAGCCAAGTGGCCCGGTACTAAGCGTTTGTGAGAGGAAGAGCCATTAAAGGCGCAAGCATGACCACCTGCTGGTTGGCCCTCATGTCCCTCCCCAGACAAAATGTCATGCCCCAGCTAGCTCCAGCTTGAGCAGCGCGGCTGCCTTGTGCAGCTTCCCTGTCGCTGGCACGCCTTTGCTTCTTGGCCTCATTGCGTTCTCTGACGCTCTTCCCGGTACCACTGCCGCGCTTCGCGCCAACGGAGTACTGCAGCACCAGTACATGCTGCTTGATTTGTGCTGCAACACAAGCAGATAAGAGTACAGCAAAGTACCAATGGCAAGGACTGTCAACGGCAAGACAGCTCCAATACAGCATTTTCAGCTATTGGAAGATGGCATCTAGCAGAAGACAGCCTCAAAGACAGCATATCGCAACTGACCAATGAATCAACAAGCACAAACACAGCAACCAGGGCAAGGACTGTCAACGGCAAGACAGCTAAGCAGACAGTGAGTGAACTGAAAGCTGAACGACATGCTTGAAAGCTCACTTCAACACAGCTGAATTCAAGTTTCTGTCAACAGCAGATGTCACCAAGAAAGCAGCTCACCTTTTATCCACGTGAGCGTGTGGTTTGCGTCAAAGACCAGTGGAAGTGACTGCTGCAAGACCGCCTCGCATACTTCGTCGAGCTTCTGCCGGTGCTCGGCATTCATCTTGAAATCCTTGCCCTTCATACCTTGAGGTAGTGGCCACTTGCTTAACATCTCCTTCTTCAGCTAATCCAGGTTGACCATCAGCGTTATGCGCATATGCTTGTACTCCTCCTTCATCGAGAACTGCTGGCCTGCCACCTGGCCCAGCAAATGGTTGCCCTTGGCCCTGAAGCAATCAGCTGCAGCAGGCAGTTGGCTGCCCTCCCCAGTAGCCATAATGTCAGCTGAACAGCCTGAACAAGCAACCGAACTTAGTGCACAGACAGTGACTCAGCGCACAATCAACAAGGCATGCAAGCTTCAAAGCAAAACACCTTTCAGGTAAGCGCTGCCAGCTCAAGCAGCAAACCACAAACGACTAGTGCAATTTTTCAAGCAACACACAACCAGGGCGCATGCAAACTCGCAAGCGAACTCACTACTCACTCACTAGGACTGTCAAGTCCTATTCTGTTCCATATGGACATTCGCACGAGCCGCACAAGCATTGTGACCGCCGCACAAGCCGCAATTGTGCAGTGCCAAATGCAGTGCGACACAGTCAATGGAACTCACAAAGCTAGCTAGCAACGCGGCTGTCAATCCCTAGACTCACCTTATATCTGGGGGTTGTCATTTATTTATTGTCGTCGAATCGACGCTAAACGCACTGCTAGCAACAAATTGCGTAGAATTTACAAGGCGGCTGTCAAGGGTTAGCAGTGTTAGGGCTAGGGACTCACCAACTTGGCGGCTGTCATTGATGGGACATCATAGATTGGACGGAGGTTGGCGGCGTACATAGCCGTTGCATGGTCTCGCTAGTATAGTTTGCTATTGTTGTGGTTGTGGTGGTTGTGGTGGTGGTTATGGGTGTAGCTCAGGGCGCAGGGTGAAGCGAGGAGAGGTGTGCGGAGCTGTGAGAAGTTGTACAAGACAGTCGCTAGGAGAAGGATTGCCAGGCAGTTGGACATCATGGAACGAAGGCGGGCGTCCACAGGGGCGCCGTTTATTTGGGGCTGCCCGTTCTGCATGTGCAATGTGCAAGCTGGTCACCGTGATGCAAGGGGTCAACCAACTGGGGGAGAGACCAAGCCCACCAAAATCGGACAGCATTTCAACACGCAGGTGTGCCGATGCGTGCGCATGATTAACAACCGGGGCGGTAGGGAGGACCAGGATGTGTGCAAGGCTATGGGGCTTCAATACCAGCAAGCCATCAAGGTAAGAACGTTCAACAATCAAGATTGTTTACGACATGCATAGGCTGTCAATGCTCTGTGCTAAGGCGCATCGCGCATCGCATTGACAGTCGCTGCTGGGATCCTGTGCATGTCACTTGCTATGCATGATGTTGTTTTGTTCTATCAGCCTAGTTATCAACTTACATTTGCGTGACATGTCCCATTGCACGAGAAACTCACCAGCAGCGTATTGCAGAAGGATCAATTCCCGGCCCACCCTCACCCACATGTCGCGGTGCTGAAGTACTACAAAATGGCAGAAGTCATGGCCATCGCAGGATGGGTGAGTTGATGCATTTGTACACCAATTATCGCGGCATTCTTACTTACCCAAGGTTACAGACGCAAGAACTGTGGGACGAAGCGGGACGGCTGTCAAGGCAGTATATCTTTTGGCCTCGCAATACGCAGTTGGAGGTGGAAGAGGAGCAAGCGGAGCAGGCGCAGCAGCAGCAGCAGCAGCA
>RHPI01002973.1:0-23356 GCA_009103225.1 Chlorokybus atmophyticus | reverse complement strand
AATTGGGATAAATTGTGACAGACCTCACTCATGGTAGTGTCTTTTACTACCATAGCCTAGTGGTCGGGCCCCAATTGTTACAATGGTTTCGGAGCTTGACGTCTCAGGTTCAATTCCCGTAGGGGACTGAGGCAGATCCAAGGCAAAAACAAAAACATTTGGGGCGGCTTGCCCTAGGCTGGGCGCGGGATCACGACCTGCGCGCCGAGCCAGTTCAACCTAAGGCCGCGTGAGCGGTCGCGCTGCGATGGCAGGTCGCGCGGTGAGGATGGCCGTTCGGTCGGTCAGGACCGTTCGTTGGCCGGATCCAACAGGCCGCGGGCAGACCGATTGTGGTACGGCCGCGAAAACGGCGACGTGGGCTAGTGCCTCATTGGATTATGAGGAACTCATGGGTTAAATTGGGGAGGAATGTCACGAATTGGGATAAATTGTGACAGACCTCACTCATGGTAGTGTCTTTTACTACCATAGCCTAGTGGTCGGGCCCCAATTGTTACAATGGTTTCGGAGCTTGACGTCTCAGGTTCAATTCCCGTAGGGGACTGAGGCAGATCCAAGGCAAAAACAAAAACATTTGGGGCGGCTTGCCCTAGGCTGGGCGCGGGATCACGACCTGCGCGCCGAGCCAGTTCAACCTAAGGCCGCGTGAACGGTCGCGCTGCGATGGCAGGTCGCGCGGTGAGGATGGCCGTTCGGTCGGTCAGGACCGTTCGTGGGCCGGATCCAACAGGCCGCGGGCAGACCGATTGTGGTACGGCCGCGAAAACGGCGACGTGGGCTAGTGCCTCATTGGATTATGAGGAACTAATGGGTTAAATTGGGGAGGAATGTCACGAATTGGGATAAATTGTGACAGACCTCACTCATGGTAGTGTCTTTTACTACCATAGCCTAGTGGTCGGGCCCCAATTGTTACACTCCACAATCACTGGTGTTGGACTGGGACTGTTTGCCCGTCAGGACATAGCGAATGGTGCGTGCACGTGTATACGCGATGTGTTTGTGTATACACCTGTGCTTATAACTGATGACCTGTGTGCAATTTTGCAGAGGAGTACCTGATGCCATACGACGGCAAATGGTTCACATACCAGGAGCAGCGGGATGTCTTCCACAGTTGCCAGCTAACAACCGGCTTTCAACACCACAGACGATATCACGTCAACCTGTTCCCGCCAAAAAAACCCAACAAATATCAGGTTGTTATCGATGGCCACCCCCGCACTGGCAATGTGGCAGCTTACATTAATTGCGTACACGGGCAACAACGTGAGCCCAACGCCATGCTCTGGTCGGACTTCGATGATGCTGGCAAGCCAGCTGTCACTGTGTATGCGATCAAGGACATACAGGCAGGAGGAGCTACTACTGGACTATGACCCTTTCCATGGGCCACCTGATGGGCAGACAGACAAAGTAAGTGGTTGCATTGTTGCATGCATGCTTGCTTGTTAGGCAGCTGTCAATGCAGACTGTCAACCTGTTACAGGACACTAACTGGCCTTTTGGTTGCAGACCCAACTGTGGAGAATGGAAGATGTTGCGCAAAAGTTTGTATATGGCTGGGGGCTGGCCATAGAGGACGCTATGTGGCTGGAAACGAGCAAGGCGCCAAGGGAGCCGGGCGAGAGTGCCAGGGCGTATTCCAGGCGGTTGCTCATCCTGAGACAGTGGAGGCTACAGGCAAGGCCATCATCAACAATAAGGGTGAGCAGGACTCAGCTGTAGCAGGTCAGGAGGAGCCGCACCTGCAGCAGGAGCACGCAGCTCGGAGATACCCAGTGAGGGAGAGAAAGGCACCTGACTTCTTACACAAGGCACACGTCGCCAGTGTGCACAACGAGGAGCCAAGCACCTACGAGGAGGCATTGTTAGCACCAGCTGCGGAGCAATGGCAGCATGCTATGGACGAGGAGATTGCGTCACTCCATGCCAACAACACTTAGTCACTTGAGTAGTTACCGCAAGGAGTGAAGACCATTCCAGTGAAATGGGTCTTCAAGGTGAAGCGTGATGGTCAGGGCAACATTAAGCGCTACAAGGCAAGACTGTTGGCAAAGGGCTTCTTGCAGCAGGAAGGTGTGGACTTCAACGAAGTGTTTGCACCTGCAAGTAAGCATACCACCTTCCGTGCACTGCTAGCTGTGGTTGCTGCTGAGGACCTAAAGCTGCATTACCTTGACGTGAAGACTGCCTTCCTCTACGGAGAGCTGGAGGAGGAGATGTTTATTGAGCAACCACCTAATTATAAAGAGGGGGAGAGAGGCACAGCGTGCAAGCTGATCAAGGCACTGTACGGGATGCGACAGGCACCGCGTATGTGGCACATCAAGCTCACCAAAGAGCTGGAGGCACTTGGCTTCACCGCATCCTCTGCAGACCCTGGGCTCTTCTTCCATGTAGACAACAAGGTTGGGCTGCTCGTGTATGTGGATGATATTCTCATTACCGCCAGGCAGGTGCACCACCTGCAGGAGACGAAACTTGCGCTACAGCAAGCATTCTCAGCTCGTGATCTTGGAGAGGCCAAGTGGTTTCTTGGCATGGTGATTGAGCGCGACAAGGCTGCTCGCAAAATCAAGATCAGTCAGGAGCAGATGGTGGGAAGACGCGTCACCAAGTTCGGGCTCACTGATGCAAAGACCAAGACCACACCGCTAGCACTTGGCACTGCCCTCATCAAGGCAAAGGATGAGGAAGAACTCGACAAGGCTCAGTATCCATATGGTGAGCTGGTAGGTAGCATGCTTTATCTGGCAGTGTGCACACGTCCCGATGTTGCACATGCTGTGAGAGTATGTGCTCGCTACATGTCTGCACCGAGCATGGAGCACTGGAGTGCAGCAAAGGGAGTACTACGCTATGTTGCTGGGAGCGCAACAGTTGGCATCAAGATTGGGAGCGGGAGCACTGAGTTAGAGGGCTACTGCGACTCGGACTTTGCTGGTGACCACAACAGCAGGAGGTCCACTACAGGCTACGTCTTTAAGCTGAACGAAGGCGTGGTGAGCTGGAACAGCAGGCTGCAGCCAACAACAGCAGCATCTACATCAGAGGCTGAGTACATGGCAGCGGCAGCAGCAGTGAAGGAGGCACTCTTGCTTCGCAAGCTCATGGCAGATTTGGAGCACCCCATGGCGTGCATCGTCATCAACTGTGACAACCAAGGAGCCATCAATTGATGGCTCCTTGGTTGTCACAGTTGACGACTTGCAAGTTGTTGAAGCACCCTATCGCCTCGGCAAGGACAAAGCACATTGATGTCATGCATCACTTTGTGCGTGACGGAGTCACAAGGAAGGAGGTGGAGTTCCAGTACTGCAACACCAAGAGCATGCTGGCGGACTTCATGACGAAGCCATTGTCACCGCTCAAGTTCAAGTCTTGTTGCGCAGGACTTGGCAGCTGTATTTGACTACAGGAGCAAGCGTTGGAGGTCAAGCTGCTCACGTGGGAGTGTTAAGAGTATTCTTACATACGATCAGCATCGACCCTCCACACAGGAGTAGAAGGTCGTAAGGACGAGCACTAGGTCCGGACTTAACAAGATGGCGTCGTCGGACCAGACTCCGGACTGCAGACTGAAGCCTTACTAACTGTAACAAAGTTGGTGTTGCACTTGCTTTTAAGCTACATTTCTAGTTCCCTTTTACCCTAAAATGGCCCTATTTGACAGGCCTGACGCGTCATGCTTATATAAAGTCCCGAGTCGCCGGGTTATTTCTACATCGAGGGCGCGCGTTTAAAAGGTCACGCGAGCGTTATGCGCTGACATTTGACCACCGTTGATAGGTTCTATGCGCCGACGCAGTTTAAACAGCTAATTCACGTGTTTTTGAGCATGTGTTCGCGGTGGAGTCAACATAGTTGACTTCTACAATGATAGTGTAGCCTCTTAGGTATATAAGTAGCTAGTATACTGCTATTAGGGAGGTTGGACCAAGTGGAAATCAAGGTAATTGCCCTTGTTGTGGACGGTGTGTGCGTGCTTGTGTAGTTTGCATCCACGGTGCGAATGTGCGCGTGGGTTTGCTTTTGCTACAGCTCTTGCACGGACCGGACTGCCCCCACAAGCTTTGAGGCGCCTACATTGCCCTCAAGGTGTTCAACCCCACGGTGCGAATACTGTTGTTGATTGATTGCGAGTAGGTGCACATGTGATAGCGCCATTAATGTGCTCAATTGCATCTTAGCTCGTTCATCAGGCTGGTAGCTCTGGTGAGGTGTTCAATCAGTACGAGCATCGTTACATTTTGGTATCGGAGCTAGTTTTGCAGGTGGTTATCAGGTGAATAGCCACATATATTGATCCTTGTTACATCGGACACTTTTCCTCTTCCCACCATGGTGAACAACACCCAACGCATCGAGGTGCTGAGTGAGCAGCTCTAAAGCTTGATGGCTCGCCTCACCACCAATGAGGAGCGTTTACAAGTAGCTGAGGAGGCTGCCAATTCTGTTAACCAACGCGCGGTCGCTGCAGAGGAGCGTCTACGTGCGGTGGAGGGGCGCTCAGCAACCTCTTCGGATGGAGTTGCTGCAGTGTCACAAGGTGCTGGAGGTTTCATTACGTCATCCTCCCATCAGTTCAAGCCAGCAAAACCGGACTTCTATCACGGTCAGCGAGATGAGGACAAAATTGATGCGTATTTATTTCATTGTCGGCAGTATGTCGATCTTGCGCGTGTCCCCTCGCATCAGCACGTCGTTGCTTCGGCCATGTATCTGCAAAGTGCTGCATTGACATGGTGGAGGTCTTATTTGTCTCGTGTGGAGAGCGGAAATGCTCTAACGCTGTCAACCTTTGAAGAGTGTGCTGCGGAAGTGCGCAGGCAATTTGTTCCCATTACTAGTAAGCAAAGTGCTCGGGATCGCCTTCACGCATTGACTCAAATGACATCCGTTGCTGTATACACGGAGAAGTTTTTGCACACGACTCTGTTTATCCCCGGCATGATTGATGAGGAGCGCTTGGACAAGTTTGTTCGGGGGCTCAAGCCACACGTTCGTCTGGAGGTTGAGAACAGTGGACCGACCACTCTACAAAATGCTATCAAGCGAGCGAAGCGTGCGGATGCTCTTTTTCAACGATCTTTTTCTCAATCCCGACCTGCTTCTCAATTGCGGCTTGAGCAACCATCACGCTACGAGGTGAAGTCATATGCTGCTGCTGCAAGTGGTGATGCTGATAGAGAGAAAGAAAGCGATGTTCCTTCTCTTGTGGCAACCTTTCAGCGTGCTACTAAAGGCACCCACTCGCGTGGTTTTCTTTGCTGGAATTGTGGAGACAAGTCCCACAAATTTATTGCTTGCAAAGAGCCTCGTCGACCTGCCGGAGTACTCCCCTCCAAGCCCAAGCATCTGAATGCGACAAGCAGCATCAAGCAGCAGGAAAATGGTCAGTCTCAGTAGACATTAGGGCTATTGCTGAGACTAGGATGCAGCCTCAGGTGCGGACAGCTGAGTTTTTTTCTGCATCTGCTTGCGATGGAGTTGAGTTGCGCACGCATGCCCATGGAGGATTGATCATCCTCGAAGCCCAAGTCGGAGGTCACGATGGTCATTTTCTCATCGATTGTGGCGCGACGCACAACTTCCTTGACATCGAGTTTGCTCGGAGACATTCCTTATTGTCTGGCATTACTGGTGGCAAAGTTATATTCCCTGATGGGCGTTGTGCTACTTCGGAGTTGAGCAACCAGGTGTTGGTCAAGCTTACTCCATCTATAGGTGATTTTTTGCAGTTCACTTGCACGTTGCTGCGTGGCAAGTATGTTGGTATTCTTGGCATGCCTTGGCTCGAGCTGCAAAACGAATCTGTTGACTGGAGATTGAAGACGTTGTGTGTCCCTATGGCACCTTCTTCATCTGCCATAATTGCAGCTGTGGGAGCTGACACATCTGGTCGGTACGCTTTATCTGTTACATGCCCATGCTCGACGGTTGTTCAGCAATGCACGCGTCTACCATGCGGGTATGTACGGTCTGCTACACCGCATGTTGTCAATGACTGCACTGCTGTTGTCTCTGCTGCTGCTGATGCTCCGAAGAGGGATCAGCCAGAGACTATCATGCTGTCATCTCGTTGTGAAATTGCGACCAATGGAGCTTGTCATAAAGTTGAAGGCAGGCATTTGAGACTTAGGCGCTCTCGTCCCGATCATGATGATGGGTCGCTGCTTTGTGCCCTCTCCCCTGCAAACTTCATGAGGCAAGTGTGCAGCAATGCAACGGAAGGCTTGCTGTGTGTCATTAAGAAGCGCAAGTATGATAGTGTTGCTGAGGAGACAAGTGGTGAGATTCCACGCACTCCGGAGTTGAAGACGATGTTGCGTGACTTTGCTGATGTGCTGGTTGAAGGTCTACACAGTGGTCTACCTCTAAGGAGACATGTTGATCAGTGTAGAGCTGCTTTCTGATTATCACAAGCCTCCTTACCGCCCTGTCTTCAAGATGTCCCCTGCTGAGGTGGCAGAAGCAGAGCGCCAAGTGCAGGACTTGCTGCACAGAGGTTTGATACGGCCTTCAAAGTCACCTTACGCTGCACCGATCCTGTTTGCAAGGAAGAAAGATGGCAAGCTGCGAATGTGCATTGACTACCGTGGCTTGAACCGCATCACCAAAAAGAACAGGTTCCCTCTGCCACGTATTGATGAATCGTTACAGCAATTGTCTGGATCTGCATTCTTCAGCAAGATTGACTTGGCTGGTGCTTATTATCAAGTACGAGTTGACTCTTCGCTTCGTTTAATGAGTTAAACTGTCCTTTCATCTGCGCCTAACGGCATAGTTCTGTCATCATCGTTTAACACGGGTTGGAGCTGAAGTCTGTGCTCATCATCTGGCGTGATGATGTTGCTCCTGCGGCGGCGTTTGTTGTTGGTATTGCTGTTCAAATTGTTGTGTCGGTTGTTGTGTTGGGGTTGTAACATGTGAGGGCTCATAAGTACTCGGCAACGCGAGGTCCAGAGACTCGAAGAGCTCCTCCGTGCCGGAAATTGATAGTGTGATTGCAAGCGTGCTGCTTGGTGGCGTGTCATCATCTCGCATTAGAGACAAACCTGATGGGGCAATATTCAAACCACAACATTTTCAGTTTACAAGACAGTGTATGGGGTAACTGGACATGCGTGCTGTTATCATACCATGCAATGGAAGCACGTGTAGTGCAGGCAGCAATTGCATGGCAATCAGGTAATTGTTGTTGTCAGCGACGTGCACTGCCATGACAATGACGGCTATAACAGCCACGGCAGTACCAACCACTGGTGGCATTCGGAACAATGGCACTCGGAACAGAATGGCAACAAAACGTTTCTGCTGTCCTCAAGTGATGGTTGATCTCAGGTGCAGTGTTGGTGGAAGATAGGTCACAACATATGCACAGCTGCATGTTTGCAAAACAATGCAAACGAACAGCTGTGCAAATGTTGTTTGTTTATTCGTGCTCCCTTTTACCGCATGCAGCTTTTAGCTGATATGCTACTGCATGCCAACGAACCTACCTTAAACACCGTTAAGCATGATTGTACGTGATGTGGAATAAAAGACTCAGCGCAGCGATTTGCGGCAGCAAGGTTCATTATTCCCCAACAACCTTTTCCCTTAAGTGAATACTGGCTGATGGAACACATGTGCGGATCAGTCGCTCAGGCAACGCAACTTGCCCTGCTATCCTTGCAGCCTGGGAGTCGCGTTCTATCGACGTCAGTCGACGGTGAAATTGGGTTGAGGGAATTTTTATGTCGATCATCTGTGGTGGCTGTTATCGTCGACAATGGGCTCGCTGCGACGTTGACAGAAACGTCAATCGCCGTCCCGGAATTAGGTTTCGACCAAGGTCGATGGAAGGTAGTTAAACTCGATCTTAAGAGCGACACACGACGCCTGTCGACGCCGGTCACCCAAAACAACAAATTATAGAGTTGTCTACAAGCACGCTGTCAACGTCGACAGGCGCCTTACTCAACACCGCATGTCGCGTACATCGCACGTCGACTTCGCGACTATCCGGGCGACATACCGCGACCCAGGCTGCAAGGAAAGTGGCGTTGGCTGACGGACTGGGATGGGCTGCAAAACCCGCATAATTCACTCAGTCAAACCGCCTCCCAACAGAAACTCACGCCGGGAGTCGCTGAAGAGGTTGAACGGGGTGCCAGGCGCTCCCCTCGCCCAGAGCCTGCTCGCCTCGCCCGCCTGGCCCCTTGTCAACGACGGCACAGGCGGCGGCGTCCTTGCACATCACCGCCCTTCGCCGAGCGATTGAGGTTTGACGCCACAGCAAGGTTGGTCCTTACTCTCGTCCTTGCATTCACACCGTGGTCACTGCTCTGCGTTGCAGGCGGCATTGGCATTTCATCCAGGGGGGGAACAAGAGCGTTGGGCGCTGCTTAGCAACGGCCACAGCGTGTGCTAGCGGCCGTGACTTAGAGCCTTTTTCTGCGGAAGGCTGGCTGCAGCAACCGTCCATCAGTAAGCACACACCCTAACGCAATGTTAGCATGGCTAGGTCTTGCATTGCTGTCGAGTCTACCTTTGACAAACACACACGCTTGCGAGTTGCCCTGGCTGTCACCGTTTGTCTCTGGCATTGCTTAGAATTCTTTCTTTCTCATTTGCTTGTTGCTCCTAGATCAAGACAGCATGCATAGGCCGTATGTCTTATGCGTGCACTTGTGTACAGTCAAGCGTATTGTCTATCAAATGCAATAACGCACATCTCACTTTCTTCATCAGGTCTGCCACTTGGGACAAATTGCCGTCCGAAGCATGGCTTCGATGCGTGCTTTATTCGCTGGCTTGAACTTGGTTGTGGCATCACATGGCGCCCGTTTCGGGTGTCAGCACCCCGGTCAAAGGTTCATCCACAAGGCTGCACGGCCTCTACAACATGCAGCCGCTTTCCCTCGCCACAGACGCACAGCAACTTCCTGCTGCGCCAACTTGTCAAACGGTTGGTCGGTGCACTACATGTGTGTATGTTGTTAATTTGTTGCTTACCGCTGAAACTGCATTGCTACTGTGCGTGTGTACTTGTTCGCGCATCAGGCGGCAGGCCCAATGAGGGTATGAGGGACCCTGCGAATGCCTCAGAATCTGCTCAAAGCAAAGAGCCTCCCACGTCTCCTCTTCCTCTCACGCCTCAAACAGGTGACATCTGTCAGCCATTCATCTATAATGTATGTGCTTTGAGTCTTTCTGGCATCTGCCCTGTCATCTGGTCACATGCGTTATGTGTAGGCCTGACCATCAACATCATTGAAGATGAGGATCAAGAGGAGCTGCAAGAGTATGAATTACGGTTTCTCGATGCGGCGAACTTCGACAGGTGGTATTTCGTCAATGACGTTAAAGCGCTATTTAAAGATGGTGAAAGCCCAGGCATCAGCGATTATGATGCTCTGGAGGACGGCGCAACGTATTATTTGCATGCTTCTCGTGGTGACAACATCGGGCACGTGGTACGCTCGGAGAGAGAGCCACAGCTGTTGACCCGGCGCGAGGCGGAGTTTGCAGAAGCGGTGGTGCGCATCTTTTCGCAGCGGCTTGGGGCGCAAGTCGTGCCAAGGCCGGACATGCGAGTGATTACATCAGGTGTTGTTGTGTTGGCGCAAGTTGCCTTCGTCGGTGAATGCGGCGAGGACCTCATCGTTGGTGGCTTGGAGTCGCACGTCAGTGATGCCGTTGTTGTGGAGGATTTAGCTCGTGTCGCCCATGGATTCAAAGACCTTTGCGGTAACCGCGATGTGCATATCGCATTCTTGGGGGAGAGTGTCGAAGAGTTGGCCTGGGCTGCAATGCAGACCACATGTAGGCAGCATCATGTACTTTTGCTGCAACGTATTGGTGAAGACATTGAGGCACTTTTTTGATCAGCAATGCAACTGCGAGGTGTGCTTACATAAGATTGAAGTAGAGTACCCTAATTCCCTGTGAATAGATCGAGTTCTATAATCGTAGAATTTGAACATATTGTCGCAGGTTCAAACTGTGAGGCCATGATATAAGCATGTACGCATGTCTTCATGCATACACCTTCTAGATAAGTTGTCACTCGTGTCCAGCATTGGTGGTTGATCATTTGTTTATTATGGCATTCTTACCCCTTTGCCCTACTCTACGCGTTCATGGTATCGTCTGATTGCTGTTAGTAATCAGACGATCACGCATGCATTCAAAGCATTTAGGATGTTGATGTTTATGGCTGTTGATTATGGCAATTGTGCCCCCCTACCCCTCCCCTACCCGTACACCTTCATGTTTGCTCATTAATCATAACTTACAATAAAGCTGCTAGAAAGCGTGCTCAAGCGAAAAGGGGCCAGATGTGTTGCACACCAATACAACCGATGCATGTAAGGACACGCGCACAAGCACACGCGAGCACACCCAAGCATGCACATCATAGATAAACCCTATACATATAACTACATATAGGGTATAGCAAGGAGGTAAACAAAGCATAGATAGCACAAACACCACACAAAGCCAAGGCACCGCACAAATCATTACACCAAAATTTAAGTACACCACCTAGCTAAGGGGCTGGTTCTATGTGCTGATGCATAGGCAAGGCAAGCAAAGAAGGCCGGAGTTGTGCGCAGGTATACATGTGCAGCGCATGAGATATGCATATGTACATGTATTCTTTATGTACATGTGCATATCTCCAACATCACAATGTAAACACGCGCTTATGTTATCAAGAAGTTGCGTAATGTGCGGGGCAGCTCTTACGACTTGCGGTAGCCAAGGCCCTCAGCTTCGACTAGCAGCGAGTACTACAAGTAGTTATACCTAGTACGTATACACTCTCAACTTGGGAGTCTCTTGGGACTCGGACATCATCAGTATTGGCACGGCCTATGGGGCCCACGTGCCAATACTGGCCCAAACTGTTGCCACTGCTAGGACGGGCCTTGTGGGTCTCGACCCGAAATGTAACAGCATGTTGGCCATGACGCTGATACATAATGGAGGCAGAGGGCTCCATATGTAATGCATAAGAAAAGAAAAAGCCATAATTACAATCATGGTCTTTTATGGGCTTATGAGCTTGGACGGCTGGACCCCCATCGTCACAATTTATTGCTACCTGAATAACGTCATTCAGGTAGTAGTAAAATCCTTATTATTGTTACTCCCATTACATTCCCCCCCACTTCAATGTTCAAGCTGATCACTAATTACTCCAAACCAAGCCCGGCTTGGTTCGGAGTAATTATGGCATTTCTTTAATTATGCCTCGCGCGGCGCTTAAGTGATATATGTAAGATAGCAGGAAATGATAGGGTAATGAAATCGCACTGCAAGTTTCTTATAAACCAAGCCCACACTTCATGGGTTGAGGTGAATCCCAAAAAGCTCATAGCAAATCGTGGCAGCCTGCACTGAGTGCGTAAGATGCTTGCAAGGCTCCCCAACTGTTATGTTCCAAGCCATACCCTTTCCATTTCACGAAACAGCGGGTTGCGCGTCCTCGACTATTTCAGTTATAGTCCAATACAGCTTACACCTCGTATTCAAGGGTCGCTGTCCACTGTATTCTACCGTGTTAACGGCACAACTGAAATAAGTTCACATGTGCGTCTAAGGTTGTGTGTGATGTGTGCGGTTAGCCATGGTGCAGCACAGACA
Organism: Chlorokybus atmophyticus; assembly: GCA_009103225.1. Classification (NCBI taxonomy): domain Eukaryota; kingdom Viridiplantae; phylum Streptophyta; class Chlorokybophyceae; order Chlorokybales; family Chlorokybaceae; genus Chlorokybus; species Chlorokybus atmophyticus. The sequence goes on along the minus strand of RHPI01002973.1, from coordinate 11,713 downwards.
GCCAACACTTGCATCTCATTGGTGATAAAGGGCTAAAACACCGGTATCAGCAACAGCAAATGCCGTGCGATGGTTGAGTTTTTTGTCGGTATACCTTACAAATCTACGCAGAGACATAGCCCTTTCCCTCAACAGAGCCCAAGAAGTTGGCAACAACGTCAACGCCAGAGGTATGATGACAGCAGAACGTCACCACGACTGTCTATGTACTGGTACTGGACAAGGGCAGCCACCGTAGCCTCGGAACCAAGCTGCGTCCTTGCTATATAAGACCATATAAAGTACTGCGTGAGTTATCCCCTGTTACATATCAGCTACGCAGAGCAAAGGGTGTTAAAGCTACCATTGAACCACATGTCCGTCAAATAAAGAAGTATCAAGAGCGCTCTCAGCCATTGAAAGGGGGGAATGGTGTAACGAGCGCCTTAACAGCCGACATCAGTGATCTTACAAGAAACCCTGTAGAGAACAACGCAGGCAGTTAGACAGGCTATTAGGAACTACATAAGGGACCCGACTGTATCAGAGAATAATCAGTATGACAGTGGGTTCTCTACTCTGTTTGTGCGCTGTGCATGCTTGCTGGCCTTAAGCCCCGTCACAACTGCATGAACAAGTTTACCATCCAGCCTATCGGGGCTGCCATGCAAGGGCTTGGACAACCCATATGCTTAGGGTATACATATTCAATGGCACATGACGCTCAGCAATACAAATTACCACTAGTACACAAACACTCAGAAACAACTATACCACCTAGCCTACCGGGGCTGCTGTATGAATGCGAATGCAAGTGCACACAGTGGTGAGTGTGTGTGACATTGCATGTGCACGTAGGTTTGCATGTGCGAATTCCCTCTTGCATCTTTTGTACATAAGGGGTATGCCACAAAGCGTGCTGGGCAGAGGCAAGGCAGGGGTGTGACCAGCGGCTTGACCTGCAGCGCAAGCACAGCATGCTCGAGCATTCTCATCCTCATAACACCGCAGCAGCATTGCCTGGTGAGTCTATGATGGTCAACATCTGATTCACACAGCGCCCAGGAAGGCATGTGCAGGTCAGTAAGGCATTCGCATTTCGAGGGCAACGAACTGTGCAACTGGCTTGCAAAAGGGCAGTTTGACATACGCACGTGCGCAACAAGACTATACACAGTCTGCGATTGATACACACATGTTACATACAACCCGCACAATGGGGGGCCGGCTAGCTGATGGTGTACTTGCTGAACAGCTCGACCGTAAGGTTGGCGGTGAAGGCGGGTATGGAGTTGCACCGGTTGATGAATGTGGCCACCTGGCGCATGACTTCAGGCCGTTGGGAGTAGTCCGTTGGCACCAACTCGAGCGCCTTGCCAGGTGACCCTTGAAACATAAGCGTCTCATGCGAGCCCTCGGCATATATTGAGCGAAGAGTGAACGTGTTGACGAATGCGCCTCCTCCGCCGCCAATGTTGCCCCGCGTAACCACCCTGTCACCCATCTCCATGGTGTAGCCGAACAAAAGCCAGCATGCTTCCCGGAAGCTCGTGATCTTGTCACTGAAAACCTGCATGTACCGCGCCTTTTGCTTGTCCATGTCCTTCACCTTCTTCTCCAGCTCGTCCACACGCTTCTGAAGCCCTGCTAAGGCCAAGCAAAGCACAATGTTGCTGCTGCTTCCATGACTCTACATGTGTGTTGGCAAATATCATGACACTACATTGTACAACATGCATACAACTACCTGCTGCTGAGCCACCAGCACCCGACTCGTCTGTCCCTGCCAATTGTGCTTCAAGTTGCTGCACTCTGCAAGCAGGGTATCACTTTATTTGCATCACCGATGGTGCCAAAGCCGCACGCAGTTGAATGGCAGCACCTATCACCCGTTGTACCTATCACCCGGTGAGTGTGTAGTGATTCAGCGCACAACATACCTTGCGCGAAGCTGTTCCAACTCGCTTTGCGCAGCGGTGTCCTTTTCCGGGTTCCTGGACAAGTGCAGGACTTTGGTGGTCCCGGGGTTGAAATCGCCCCTCCCGACACGGGACTCCAGCAGCGCAACCTGCAACAAATCAGTATGGTCATTGCTTCCTTGGGTTGCTGATTTGAATCTGAAAGCTAGTGCTTTGGTGGCTGATGCAACAGACCTGCTTGCCAAGGCTTGTGACCTCTTTCTCCAGGCGTGAGTTGCCAGCGAGCACGTCTTCAAGCTGCCTTCTGACCCCGTCGCACTCGCGCTTACGATCAGCTGCAATGGTCTCAACAGCCCGCAGACTCGCCTGCAAGCAATGTATCCAACCTCATGACTTCCCACAGCGCTCACCACCATATACACAGGCATGACACTGACAACATCGGGTGTGCGTGTTGACACACGCATACCCACATGCACACTCATCAACACACGCATACCCACACATGCGCACCTCAGTGTCTCTGGCGGCTTTCTCTGCTGCAGCGAGTGCCTCTTCAAGTCTGGCCACCCTCGCGCGTCGCTCTTTGTCAATAGCGGGGGAAGCATGCATTGGGGCGCCTGTCACCCGTCCATCATCGCCGCCGCGCAACCGCTCTTCTGCGTCGTACGTGTCCAGAAGCTGCCTCAAACCGTCTCGCTCGTTCTGAAGCACTTGAACCTGGCAAAGAGAGTGAGCAAGAGTGTAGTAGATGCAACTTGTGGCTGCACACAACAGTAACAAGGGACCTATCAGAATGATGAGCAACAGGCACAATAGTAATCAAACAATCGACCCGCCCAACTGACTAATTCACTAACTCTTGCTTGCTTGACAAGGCATATTGTAAAGATTAACTATGACTGACTTTGTGAACATTTCATCAGACTGGCTGATCAGCTGAGGCGTAAGTTGTTGGTGTCTGGACTCATGCATACATATGTTGCCCTTACTTTGAGCTCCAGCCTGCGGATGTGGCTGTGGTTTGTATTCAGCTCCGCCTGTTTGTCATTGGTTTGGCTCTGCGCAGCCTTGAGCGATCGCTCAGCTGCCGCGAGTGAACTCTCCAAAGCCGCCACGTGAGCCACTGCCTCACCCTATTGCACGCACATCAAACCATCATTGCCACCCAACAACGAACAACATACCCATCATCACTTACTTGTTTGGATGAGGCCAGCATAGCCTCCTTCTGCAGCTCGCCGAGCACGCGCGGCACGTCCGCGGCAACGGTCACGCCCGGGACGGCGTGTAACAACTCTTGCCAGGAGTCCACTTGCTGCTGGAGGTTGGTGTTGTGGGACCTCAGCTCTTCCATCTCCTGCAAGGCAGCATTCTTGGAGGACACTTCTCTTTCTGCAGCCGCGAGCTTCTCCTCCAACAGAGCCACACTCTGCCTCTGCTTCAACACTCTGCGCGCTTCCGCAATGGCCACGTAGTTGGATGACAGCTCTTCACGCAGCTTTTTTGCCGCCTCAACTGCAGAAGCGTTCCTGCCACACTCTGCCTGAAGATTGGAAATTCTCTCGTCCAGGGCTGCTGCTGCTGTCTCACTCGTAATAGCCCTCTCCTGCAGGCATGCAGTACGGTGGTAAGCAACACTTGCACACATGTGCGAGTCTCTGTGCATAAGTTCACAGCTGTAGAGCACGGTGCGTTTGTATGTCTGACTACAGCTGTATGTCTAACCATAGCGCACATGTGGCAAGACGCGCGCCAAGTAGCAAACGTGCGCACTTGTGCGCACAAGCACACACTCTTGCAAGCTTGCACAGATGCAAGCGCATTACAAGACACGCAGCCAACTACACGCATGCGTATCTGTACATGCTGCAAAACATTGTGTGTGGTTCTGTGCGCGTGCGCATGTGCATGTGTTAGGAAGTACATACACATATCAGCGAGAGTTCTACAACAGACCTCAGCAGCACGAAGGTCTTGACGCATGTGATTGACCGTCTGCTTTATGGACTCGGCCTGCTCGGACGCTGCTCGAGCCTTCTGCATCTCCACGGCCGCATCTTCGCGCAACGCCGCTGCATTGATCGACGCGTCCTCCTTTGCAGCCCTCAACGCATGCTGCAAGGGGAGGTTGTAAGACTTGGTGAACAACAAAAGACAATGCTGTAAGTGACGTTTGTCAAGCTGCACAGGTGTCGTAACTACGCATGCAAGCACGCATGTACGATGTTTATGTTAAGTACAACACCGACTTACTTACAGACACTTGCTGTTGCAAAAGCTATGACGTACAGTGACGCTCTCTCATAATTAACAGATTCCTGCAGGACGCTCGAGTCCTTAAGCGATAGCGTGAGTTTAAAACACCCACCTCAAGCTGTTGGATGCGTGCGTTGGCTTCATGTTGCTTCGCACGCAGCTCCGCTTCAGCAGCGGCTCGCTTGGCTGCTTCATCAACTGCACGTGCCTCCGCCTCAGCTTTCGTTTTGGCCGCTTGGGCAAGCCTCGATTGGAGTTCAGCGCATCTTTCCACCTCTTTGCGAAGGGCCTTTTCGGACTTCTGAGCATCGTTGGCACGCCATTCGTAAACGGCTTTTTCTCTCGCCTCGGCCGCTTTCAATGCGGCTGCATGTTGGGACGCTCTTTCAACCAGCTTCATGTTCTCCTCTTTGCACGCAGCGAGCTTGGCACGAAGCGTGTCCACGTCCTTTTCTAGCGCTTCGGACTTGTGTTTAAACTCATCCAACGCTCTCAACACCTCAGACTTGAGCATGTTTCTGCTTCTATATGAACACACCATCTCATCATCATCAACACGAGGGTCTTCGCGTCGTTTGAATAGTTGAATTGTCGTTTCATCCGCGCCCAATTGCATAGTTTTATCATCGTCTTCATCGTTCAACACGGTTTGGAGCTGAAGTGTGTGCTCGTCATCCGGCGTGATGATGTTGCTTGTGCGGCGGCGTTTGCTGGTGTTGGTGTGGGTGTTGTTGTGTCGGTTATTGTTGTGTAATGGCTGTGATGATGAGGGCTCTGAAGTGCTCGGCAGTGTAAGGTCCGGAGACCCGAGGAGTTCCTCTGTGTCTGAAGTTGCTGTTGTGATTGCGAGTGTGCTGCTTGCTGGAGTGTCATCGTCTCGCACTGAAGACAAGCCTGATGAGGCAATATCAGCCACAGTAGGCTCATCAGAATGGATGTGAGATAGGTGACATGCGTGTTGCTGTGACATATATACACATTGAGACAACAAGGTGCAGGACCCCAGCCAGCAGTTGCATTCCAATACAGCATTTGCTATTTTTCATGGTGTATACTATAACGATGATGACGGCTACAACAAAGGCCACCACAACAACACCGATGCCGATGACCTGGCCATTGACGGAGTGTCTTGTTTCTGCTGTCCTCAAGAGTTGCTTGCAGTCACTGTGCGGTTGCTGAAATGGCACATAACATGTGCACAACTGCATGGTTGCGTTATATTGTCAGCACTGTGCTTGCTTGTATCATACCGCATGTGTGCACTTAGCTTTCAGCGCGGTCTACTATTCTCATGCCAACGAACGTACCCTAAAACATAAAGGCAAAAATACAGACCCTGCGCTACAATATGCAGCAGCAAGCTGCATTGATCCCCAACGAATCTCTTTTCAGATAAACAATGGTGCTGGTACACATGCGGATGGGATTGACAAAGCGCAGCTGAACAGATTTTTGCATACACCATCGCTCAACAAACACTCCACTTACGCCGAGAGCCGCTAAAAAGGTTGAACGGGGTGCCAGGCGCTCCCTTTGCCCCTAGCCTACCCGCCTCGCCCGGCTGCCTCCTTGTCGCCGCCGCCGTCAACGATGACGACGGCACGGGCGGCGGGGTCCTGAACATCGCCGCCCTCCGCCGAGCAACCAGCCTGCGACGCCGGCGCCGACGACGACGACAACCACGACGACCACGACGCTGCTGTCGCCGTAGCTACGCTGGACTCCAAGACATGCTTGACGTTGCTCTGGTTCACGACTTGTGTTGCACAAAACAGTGTTTCACAGCACAGGTTGCTACTTAACAATAGTCAGTCCCTGAGCCATGCGTGGTTATCGGCCTGTGTTAAAGGTTGGTTGGTGTCTGGCTTCACGATTTCTTTGTCGACGCACGCACTTGTTTGCTTGCGCAATGCGCATGCGTTCACTCATGCTGTCAAACACTGTACAAGATTGCTCTTGCCTCATATCCACGCACCCATTTCTGACGGGCCTATGCCCAGCCTTCGCTGTATGGGCTCTTCCAGATCAGTGTTGGTCAATCCGGAGTACACACACCAAAAAAAATGGTCAAACACTGTACACAAGTTCCTGGAGGTCATGCTCTGTGCAGAAAAAATGCCCACAGACAGACAAAGCAAGGGTTTGCACTGTGTGGGATAGTACTCAATGACAGCTGACCAAAACGCATCTCTCTGTCGCCCGTTGCCACACACATACTCGCACAGGTGGTGTGGCAGACTGCATGCGAATGAAGCACAGAAAGTAGGCTACGGCGTACATATCACAGCATTTGTATACAGTTGCCATGTCGCGAATGTAATGTAAGCGTCTACGACCACAGCGTCCTGCATACCCCGACATGCATGGCCATAGAAAGCCTTGCAGGCACATTGCGGTGTTTGGATTCCATACTGAGGGGAACAGAACATGACGCACACAAGTGTTATATTCGACCTCAAGCGACCAGCTGAACCCTGTTCTACACCTTGATCTGGAAACATCACAGGGAATGTTATGCACACGGAGGGATGAACACGCGCACTAATACCACAGATGCCTACTGGATACCGAATAGCCCTAGCATTGTTACGAATAATCCTCGCAATCAGTGTTGCCCACATGTCAAAGTCCATTTAGTTGTTGGCTGCCTGCTCGACCTGCACAGTATCATGTTTGTCACCAATGTGCAAACTTTGCTCTGGCATATAGGTAACGCAAAATCAGCTGGGCCTACCTGAGCCATATGCTTGATCAGGTCCACGACGCGGTTGGAGTAGCCCCATTCTGCACAGTCACATTGTGTTATCCCACTGAAGACAGTAGATGCCGCCAATCTCGGCATTGTTTTGAGGTAAGAGGTCGGTCACACATACTTACCGTTGTCATACCAAGACACCAACTTGACAAAGTTGCCACTCAGAGCAATGCCTGCCTTCACATCAAAGATGCTTGACCTGCAAAAGACCAATGTTAAGTTCATCCAGTGTGCGGTGCGAGCATCTCTCTTAAAAACTGCCATGACTCTTGAGGTGACACCCGAAAAACAAACTAAAAATAGGAGCGACACAACGCACGCCATTCGGCACGATTGTTGTACCTGCTGTCGCCAACAAAGTCTGTGGATACAACCTCATCCTCAGTCCAGCCCAGAACACCTCGCAGCGCACCTGTCTCACTTGCAGACCTGTCATGCAAGTGGCGTGTTACAACTTGCCGCTTGCATGACTGACAAACGTAGATACCTCGTGCCCAACTCACTTGATGGCCGAGACAATTTCGTCATATGTGGCCTGCTTTTCCAAACGAACAGTCAGGTCCACGACCGACACGTCGGGTGTCGGGACACGGAAAGACATTCCAGTCAGCTTGCCATTAAGCTCGGGAATGACTTTGCCGACAGCCTGAGCAGCACATGCGGTTATAGTGGGTATACTTGTTTTCAAAGCATTGAAAACAAGTAGATGGGCATTACCTTGGCTGCGCCAGTGGAAGAGGGGATGATGTTCTGGCCAGCGCCACGTCCACCGCGCCAATCCTTCTTGGAGGGACCGTCCACGGTTTTCTGCGTCGCGGTTGTTGCGTGGACAGTGGTCATAAGACCCTCAACAATGCCGAACTTGTCGTTGACGACCTGCCATGCCAACCAATCATTGTTGCGCATGCACATGAAAGGAACACCCTTCCACAAACTGCACACTCCTGCTATACTGCTCTGACTCCAGTGGTTGGGTGGGTGATTGTGTTGTTATCAAGTTGCAAAATCGCGCAAGGACCGAGTGCAATACATGGCGCTCAGTGATATGTGGACGCACCTTAGCAAGGGGAGCCAGACAGTTGGTAGTACACGACGCATTGGACACCACATTCATGGAGGGGTTGTACTTCTCTGCATTGCAACCCATGACAAACATCGGCGCATCTTTGGAGGGGGCAGAGATCACAACCTTCTTGGCACCACCCTGTTGAAGCAATCAGTCAAACTCATGCACTTCCTGCAGCACCAACCAGCCACTGCGTAGCAAACCATCAGGTGCTAATCACATGATCCCCTCCATCCTGCCACAATCAGCCGCCAACCCATATGCACCAAGCTATGGTGGGCAGCAAACACTCGCCTTCAAGTGAGCAGATGCACCATCAATTGTTGTGAACACGCCAGTGGCTTCAACAATGTGTGTAGCGCCGGTCTCCTTCCAGGGAATCTCGGAGGGATCCTTGCACTGCCATCAAAAAGGGGGTGGGGTGCACACTGTTAAATACAGTTATCAGAGCCGCATGTACAGCCGTCTCAGCTGAGACCCTCACCGCGTACGCCTTGATGGACTTCCCGTTGATAATGAGGTTACCGTCAGAGTGGTCAGTGTCAGCGTTCAAGATGCCATGCACGGAGTCATACTTGGTCATGTATGCCTGCACAACACCATAACCCGCAACATGTGAGCTACAAAACCCACTTTTACAAAATCTGCAACAGCGAGGATGCTATGCCCACCATGTATTCGGAGTCAATGAATGGGTCGTTGACGGCAACCACCTCAACGTCATCACGAAACAGTGTTGCGCGCAGCACCAGGCGACCAATGCGGCCATAACCATTGATGCCAATCTTAACCTTCTCCTTGAGCGTACCGGCTGTAGCAGCAAATGCAGTGAGCGAAGCACTATCATCTGTAGAGACATACAGAACGCCTCCAGCATGCTGTTATCTAAAGAGCACAGTGATTGTGTCACTACATAAAGGAGCACTGACTCGCTTCTGCAGCAGCAAATTCTGGCGGGGCAGTTGCAGTGGCCCTTGCGGTCAAGTCCCTGCCACAAGTCGGCATACGCGAATGAGCACTCGCATGCAAGCATGCACTTGCAAGCAGGCCCAGGCGGTGTTGGAATAAACTGGTCTGTTATGCTGTGAACCGACACAAGTGTCCTGACCTTCGTGGCACAGATGTGCTCAAAAAACGCGACTCAGCAAGCTTGCTGGCGCCGCAGCCAAAGAAGTCGCTGCCGTATGTAATTGCGCTCTTGGAGGTAGCACGCAGCGCCGACTGTCAATCCAGGGATGTCATCAAACACTTGGCCAATACACTGCCAGCAGCAATCCATGCTGCAACTGGCCACGCAACTGCGACTATAGCACTGAGCAGAGCAACCACGACAAACATCCGCTCACTCAGTCCGCTGCATGCAAAATACTTGCGAAGCAGGTTTCGCAGCAAGCATGCGCGAATGACGCATGAAGGCACGACCCTGGCAAGATGCAGAGCATGCGCAGGCATCGCACCGCATGCTGACGACGCACCTTGCGGGGGACTGCAGCTGCATGCGTCCTTGCGCCATGCTTACCCACCACGGCGCCTCCGGCGGCAAGCTGCTGCGCCGGAGCGACGGAAGCCAACACCACTGCTGCTGCCATGCTGGGCACGAGACTGACCACCAAACACTCAGCCGCTTCGCCTGCGCTTCCGCCTACCTCAAACCTCACAGCTGCTCCCAGCCACCACGACAAGCTCCACCTCCTCCACCGGCAAGCTGCTCCGCCACCGCCTCAGCCGCCACCTAGCCGATATGCTCCGCCGCAGCAGCCAAGCCAGCAAGCATGCGCGCTGAGAGAAACGCATTCGCAATGGAGCAAAGACTGTCTCCACTCAACGACCCGGCAGATTCGAGCTGGGCCGCCTCTCCCCGACCGTCCGATCTTGGCCCCCGCCGGCAGGTCCGGAGCGAATCCGAAAAAGTGGCAGTGGCCGCAATGACGGAGTGCATTGAGTCGAAGATGAAGGCTTCATCATGAAGCAGAATCAATCTCTGCGCCGACGCTGCGTGTTGTTTGCACCGTCCGATTGACAGCGGCGACGCTTTCGGGGCTCGACGACCGTTCTGCTGTAGCACCAGTGCCAGCTGGATGACAGTACCACTGCACAGTGCGCAATCGATGTGACAGCTGGCATATAACCCTGACAGCGTACCAGTAATGCCGCTTGCTCGGTTTACCGGGCAAGCGGCATCAAAATTCCATAGCTGAAAACGGATGCACATGTAAAGCAAAGAGATGCAAGTGAAGTGCAAACGCCACAGCAGGCACACAAGCAATCACCTTTAAGATTCAACATGAGCAACAATATAATATGGCAATGAGACTAAGCAAGATGCACAGCACACACATCAGGTAGTTTCCGCGTAAAGCAAAGAGGCAACATTAATTGCAAAAGCCTTCAAATTAGCAGCTGTAACGGGAGCAATAATAATAGGGGTATTATTGCTACCTGAATAACACATTTTGTATGAATAAGTATTTACATATGCTTATTTATACCTCTTTTCTACGGTTCCTCGCTTATTAAAGGCTATGATGCTTTATCATAGCTTAAATAAGTCCCAATGGGTGTAGAACCGCTTATTCAAGCCTATTTAGTGTCACATTCGATATAATGTGATCACTATCTCGTTAGGTACCTTACGATAGGTATCTTTGGATAGGTACCTTATCGATAGGTACCTTATCTGAGCTGTGATTGGCTCACGCTAGATTTCCTAACTACCCTATCTGTAGGGTCGATATCTAGTTGTGAGTTAATCATCGAGAGTTATATAGTTGATATACTCTTGATATAAAAGGTCACATCAATCTGATGTGGGGACTTTCAGTTCTCTGCTCAGTGGCGGCCACGCCGTCGAAAGGCGGTGTGGGTGTTAGGGTAGAGGATTGAAGGGGCATCACCGGCGACGGTTGTGCTGTTACATTAGTATCCAGGAGCTGGGGGGTGACGTGGGTACTTATAGGGGGCGGCGACCTGCTTTCGGCCAATCAGAAGCGTCGACGGCGGCCTCCTATTCGTCCACGCAGCCCAAGCTTCAAGTTTGCTTCCCTGCGCTACCTCCACGTTGAAGCCACCTATTAAAAAGGCGGCCTCTCCACGTGTGAGTGATTGCCTGTCATTGCATGCGTGATTGCCTGTCATTGCATGCGGTGATTGCTTGTCATTGTGCTTGCCAGTGCATGTCACAGTTAGTCACCGTGCGGCTTGCCTGTTGCATGCCTGTGGCTTGCCTGTTGCATGCCTGTGACGTACCTGTGACCTGCCAGCGGCTTTGCCGGGTCGTTTGACCCGGGTCCGTAAGTTCCAAACCAAACTGTTCCCAAACCCTCCCCCTCTGGCTTTGACCTGGAGATCGGGACTTGGTTGGGACAGTTGTGGGGAGGTTCTAGGACAATCTGTTCCCAAACCTTGTTAGTCTGAAAGCCTCCCCCTCTGGCTTCGGCCTGGAGATTGGGACTTGGTTGAGGACAACACAGGGTTAGGACATTCTGGTCCCACTCAGACCTGTTCTGTTTGGTGACACTCCAGATCCAACCTTTCTTATTTTGGGACTGGTTTGGACTCTGTTTGGGACTTTTACAACTTGGGGTCATTTTGATCCTCTCGTTAAACCTGGTCCATTGGTGAGATTCTCACCATCCCATTCTGTCTGCTTTGCAGGCAAATGGAAGAAAACTCGGTGCCCACCTCAAAAGGGGAGAGCTCAGAAAAAGAGCAACTTTCCCGTGAGGAGGAATT
>RHPI01002955.1:229502-313237 GCA_009103225.1 Chlorokybus atmophyticus | reverse complement strand
TCCGGACCTAGTGCTCGTCCTTACGACCTTCTACTCCTGTGTGGAGGGTCGATGCTGATCGTATGTAGGAATGACTCTCAACACACGTCGCTTCTTGCTCAACTTCTAACTTGGATGCTTGCTTCTATCATGACTAGCACAGTGACTCACTGCATGCGTTCTGGATACACTGTGCACGTTGTTCTTCTTTTGCAACTGTGAGGGTTGCATCTTTCATGGCTGGCAGCATGACTCATGTGGTTGTGCTTGCAGAGGGTCGATTGGAACCCCCAACCCAAACGCATTTGGCCGTGACGTGGCAACCTCGGCCGTCAGCAACCCTTCCCCAAGCAAGTGGAAGATTGGCAACGAGGTAAGCACTGTGTGACACTGTGACACTGTGACACTGTGTGTAACGGATTGTTCTTCTGTGGACAGCATTTGCGAGATGCCGTCGTTGAAATCATAAACGGCCACTGGGTAGAGAGCCACGTTTATCCCAAGGAGGACACTATTCGTAACGTCATGTGTCAGGTGCTGTGAATGCTTCATGACCGCACTGCACCGTGACACTGACCAACCTGCCCGTGACAGGTAGTTGGCTTCGACCATGACGACGAGGCCGATGCGGCCAAGTTCTATGAGGTGTACTGGACTCCCAAGGAGTGCCCCTTCCACTGGAGTGTCGCCCTGAAGAAAGCTACGCAGGTCCGGTCTGAGAACGTCACCAAGATCAAGCATGTCCTTGAGAAGGAGTACAAGTGGACACTGTTTAACAGCAACAAGCGCAAGTGAGTTGGGTCCCTCACCACCATGTCTGCTATGCAACACTGCCTTCTTACTCAGCCTCCATACACACGTACTCATCTCGCCTATTGTAACCGATTCAATCAGGCACATCGACGCCCTAATGGACCCCGAGACCCAAAAAGCCCAGATGCGCAACGCGCTCCAAAGTAAGTCACAGGCACTATTCTAGCCTGGTGCAGGCTCAACTTGAACTATCTATTTCGTGACTAATGCCTTGTCGATATGACTGTCGCAGACAAGTCATGGCGGAGATTTGAGGTGACCGACACTGCAGACCCGGAGCGGAGGAGATACATCCATGAATGGGGCAATCCCATAATCTGGCAAATGATCGTGCAATGCTGGTCTTACGCCGTCACTACACCTGGTCGCCGGCAGCTGACAGTCAACCACCTCGCATACCTGTTGCTTACGGTGAGCACTCTGAACTCCATCATTAGCGATTCAGGAACGCTGTAGCCCCAAACTACAGGCTTGCAGACGCGTTGCAGATCATAGTGGCTTTCGATGCCACTAAGACATGCCTGTAAACTACGCAGGTGGAGCGCATCCTAAAGGGCAAGGATGGAGACCCTCTCCTAGCTGCCAGCATAGACACACATGAAGAGTACCTCAGCGAAATCAACACCATGATCATGTCAATGAAGCGGGAGATGAGGCAACGGTACGCAGCCCTCCAGCCATTCACCCTTGTGAAACGCCGCACTGCATCTTGTGTCGAATACCTGAAAGATCCCAATCGGCGCCGGCCGCAAGAGACAGCAGCTCGTGACCCACTCGCTGAGGCAGAAGCGGCATTTGATTGGCTGGCACAACCGTTTGAGGAGGAAGAGCAAGCTCCGGCGTCTCCTCCACAGGCCCCAGCGCGTGGTGCTTTGTTCCGTAATGACGAGACCAGCGATGATGGAGAGGAGCTGTAGCGCAGTTGGTAGTACGTTTAGCTGGTAGTGTACATAGCTACAAGGCTCTTGTGACTGAGTGTTGTGCATCTTAAACCAGCAGTCAATCGTCATTATGCTCATGCACATCAATACTTGCGTCCCTATGATATACAACAGAACTGCATTCGAGTCACATAATCGAACTACAAGCCTTGGCAAGTGACTGAGAGACACTGTACACATTTCAGGTACATGTACACAGCACAGGCACATAACAATGCTGGAAGTCAGTGACAGTCGCGTGTAGTCAAGCTATGCAAATACATATGACGACAGTTAGGCATTGGTCACCTTCAGTTGTTAAAGAATGCCTTATTTTGTCGATAATTACTTAGTTGGTGCTTGTGAATTAGGCTTAGTCGCCTGCGCTGGACTGGTGTGTAACCTGCAGGTGCCTGTCACACAGGCCGAGTCATCTAGGTAAGACTGATGTGTAACTTACAGGTGCCCGTTGATTAGTTGTAGCCACCTAATAAGGCCTAATGTGTAACTAACAGTTGCCTGTAAATTACACAAAGTCATTTGTTAAGGCCTAGTGTGTGACTAACAGGTGCCTGTTAATTATATAAAGTCACCTGTTAAGGCCTGATAGGTAACTAACAGGCGCCTGTTAGTTAGGCATAGTCAACTGTTAAAGACTAAATTGTAACTAAAAGGGCCTTACAATAACGAAAGTTACTATTAGGTCCCTGTATCAAGATTATAGGTGGCCTGAGCCACGACAGTCTAAATTAGCATCCTCAGGTGCACGGCCGTTGCCAATATTTAGTCGGCCGGCAGGGAAAACATATTGCAACGTATGCACAATGTGTGTGCTGAAAATGTTGATAACGAGTACATTGCTGATATTTGATATCAGTATATGAAAGATACATTCATATAAGTTTGATATCATCTAATTGCTTACGCCATATATATCCTGTACATCATTGAAATACCATGCATTCTCCCTCTTTATATGCATAAATGAGCCATTTTAGTTGTGCTTAGACAGAGCGTGCATGTGCTTACATAGAGTAAAATTTAGCTGGTGGTACACGTGTTCCTTGCGATATGTGCATACATAGAGGGTGTGCATAGTTAGAGTGCACATACAGGGGGAGGTGAGACTGTCCACAGTCCATTACGTCATGCATTGGGCACTGTGCAGTGCGTGACGCGTTTGAACGTAGTGTACCGATGTTGCAGAACGGGAACCCGCCTGTGTGTACATGACCACGAACATGCCCAGAACATGTCATGTGTCACATGGGTACATGTCACGTTATGTTTACCCTTTTCCTCAGGAGCCCTTCCTCCACCGCCCTCCCAATAAGGAGGCCGTACGGCCTGCTGCTGCTGACTCAGACACAGCTGCACACCCACCACGTCGATGATCGTCCTGTGATATGGGCAGGCGGGGGAGTGCAGCAACAGCATTGTCGTGGTTGTCGTTGACAACAACGACAAACACAACCACAACCACATAAGCATGCTGACAACGCAGGACGACCCCCTCAGCAGCGCCGTCCGCCCCCAAGCGCCTGCAGGCGACAACAGCGACGGCGACAATGACGCCAGCAATCCCAACAACTATGCTGGCCAGGGCGCCGCCGCCGCCGCCGCCACCGCCAGTTCCAGCGGCAAGGAGGCGGAGGACAGCAAGGCGGCGGAAGACTCTGAGCAGAGCAAGCACAAAACGGTGGGGGCTGCAAATGCACAGCTGCATGATCGCACACACACTCACACACAGACGTCCATACGCCCGCAGGCACAACATTTGCAGGTAGACAGGGCATTGCACATAGTATGCCTTGCTAAATATGCCTCCACTGTCATGTGGCTGCATCAGCCGTTTTGTGTCGTCTTATGGTTATAAGCGTCTCAAGTTGGGGACTGTTGTTACCACCCGACTGTCAATCATGGTTGACACCAAATGGCAAAGCAAACTCAATCTTGCTACATGCAGCCCCGTCTAAGGTCTAGTTGCAAATTTCAATACACGTGGTACATGCTGATTGCAACTTGTTTAGCTGCAAGGTACATAGATCAGAGCGTGCGTTGTTGAGCTTTACGATACGACAACACAACACAATACAACGTGCAGGCCTATCCCCTGCCTTGCCGCATATGCCTAAATGTGGACCTCGAAGGGTGCGAACCTGCCTCGCTGATGCCGCACGCAGCAATACAGTCCCTGCAGGTGGCGTGAAGTGCTGTTGTTGTTGTTGTTGTTGTTGTTGCTGTTGCTGTTGTTGTGGCCAAGGTCATGTGTACACGCACATTCACACGAGCACACGCACACAGGAGGAGGGTCTCGACCTGCGTCACTTCATGGCGTGCGGGCCGCACTGCGCCAAGCCAGCGGGCGAGTGCGCTACAAGCCCTACGCAGCTGAGGTAAGTAGTTTGTGTGCGTGTATGTGTCTGTGTATGCATATGCCCACTGGTGAGTGTATCTGTATCCGTATCCGTATCCGTATCTATATCTGTATCTGTATCTGTTCCGCTTGTTTGTGTGTCCTGCTTGCAGCATATGTACGCACACACACGCAGCATTGGAGTGTGCACTCGAAGGCGCAGGTGCACACATGTGTCTCGTCTTCGTTTGCGAGGGCACATATACGCGCACATATCTACACGCGCAGGAGCACGTTTTCATTGTGGCACATGCACATGCACGTGCGCAGGTGCAGTTGTCGTGGCGGCATGGCGGTTGCGCACTACGTGTGCGCGCTGCGCTGGCTCGCCAAGCGCAGAACACACAAGTGCGAGATATGTGGACAGATAGTTGCCAACATCCGCACGGCCGATGTAATGCTGTTTGCCGGAAGAGCCATCAACTTCAATGTCAACAACAACGCCACCACGGCAGGCGTGAACAACTACAATTCTCCTTGGATGAATCTTCTTTCCATAGAATGGTGTGTGTGTGTGTGTGTGCGTGTGCGTGTGCGTGTGCGTGTGCGTGTGCGTGTGCGTATGTGTGTAACGGCACACCCGTCTTGCAGTTTTTGGGCAAACCCAAACCCTCTCTGAACTAAACATGCCCTCAATGCAGCTGTTCTAAAGCTGGTGGCGTACTCGCATTGATCTGCGTCTTCTTTATCGTGTGGGAGGTTGGGCTGTTTACTGCAGCTGGAGGGCTCTTCAGATGCTGGTCATCGGTAAGCAGCATGCATGTGAGGGTTGCATACAACGCACAGGTGCAGACACACACACACACGCAGAAATGCATGCACCAACTCATCCGCCGTGTTGTATACCTGACAGTGAAGTTGTTGTTTGACAGTTGCATGAGCCCAAGAAGGCTATCATCGTCGCGGCGTCCCTGCTTGGCCTGCACATTATCTCCCTCCCTTGCATCGTTTTGGTGCGTGCACTGACATCCATCCTCTCTCTCTCTCTCTCTCTCTCTCTCTCTCTCTCTCTCTCTCTGTGTGTGTGTGTACAACATCTGCATGAATACTCATATGTTCACATACAACACGCGTGCGTACTCGTGCAGATCGCGCGTCTCGGCTATGACACACGTAAGGTGGCACGTATGGTACTTATGTGGTGTTTTACGCCCCTGTGCCTGGTGCTGCTGCTATTGTTCTCGTCGCTCAGCGGCAAGTATTGCTACAAAACGTCGCCGAGTAGTAAGGATGAGGAAGCATTCATTTGGCACGGCATCCCTTGAGCTTCCAACAAGGGAGTGCTGTGATAAAACCTCATTCAAGAGTGAAGGTTGAAATTTTTGAACAGGACTTGCATAGTACAATCCATGTGCTGTGACATATGTTGATGTTTAGGCACGCTCTTAAGGTGAGCGATTGTATACGGTGTACATTATTAGATCATACTTTCTGATGTACATAGTTAGAGTCATTCGCGTTGGCTACCACCAACGCTCGATAGTTTCTTAGTTGAACACTACTAGTTGCTGCAATGTTTTGCTGAGCTGCTTAAACACACACATATGCACGTGCTATTTTTTGCGTGCTTGCTGCTACGATGGTGGTACCGGTCGTTTGTACCTATTGGAAGGGTTTACTAACAAATGTTGAGTGACGAAGACGATATGATGCCTTGCTCACTACACGCAGAGCACACTTGTTTATTTGATAATCATGCGAGATTGAGCAGCATTGAATGTATCACCGTTTTGGGGCTTGGTTCAATGCACATTATGCATAATATGCATGTTGTAAGGTCTTTCATAGTATATAAACATATATTACAATAGGGTGCAACATGCAAGATATGTGTGTTTTTCAATGGTGGTGTCATTATATCAAGTTGCTCTCAAACATTGGCTGCTTGCTTTACAGTTGTAACGATACCACTCACTTACTTGCTGGGCGGCTTGGCGAACTTATGCACAAGGACTTACTACTGGAAGCCACAGCCCTACCAGCGTCACTGGTGCAGTACCTTGCAGAGGAAGCCACAGCACCGCACCAAGGAGGAAGGAGAGGATGACACCAACCTCTCTACTCAGCTCCCACACACTCACACACTCAAGCACACCTCACACACATGTGCAAAGCTGCCATGGACATCACAACCCCACATGGGATGAGAGGGTGTCGTGCCTGCCATGGTCGAGGGCAACCTTGTCTCGGACAGGCTGCGGAGGAGTGCTAGTGCTGCACGCATGCTAGTGCCGTGCACTGCATTGGAGTCATGCAAGCAAAAGACAACCCCCCAATCGTGGGCATAGGCTTGAAGATGAGCCTACGCGGTGTTTAGTGCAGTGGACGAGCCGATGCCGCTCGCCACCTTTGTGTACAGACTGTGTCGTAGTGCACACAGTCAACAAGCCACCCCCCCTGAGATTCTGGGGTAGCCCTCTGCTCCAGAACTCAGTTCCTACCGACTGTGTGGGGGACCGTTGATGCGGCAGTCATCGCACCAGTACTCCCACAAGGGTACTGCGTCCAGTGGAGGGTCAAGGCAGTAGCAGTGCATGCCTTGATTACAGCCATCGCATAACATCATCAATGGGTCGTCGTCGGCGCTGCCACACTTCTCGCATCGGGTGCTGCGCAGCGGACGCGGGTGCTGGATCTTGGTGAAGCCAGCAATGTAGGGGAGATGACAGGGCGCACAGTTGACCATGTTGTCCTTCATGCGCTCACCTCGTTGTCCCAACAGGTCCAGTACCCCTGTGGGGTGCACCTTCAATACTTTGTAGACAGCACGCCCGACGGAGGTATCGAGGGTGTCGCGTGTAGACGCCATACGGTAGACGAAGTCTCCTGACTCGAAGCGGCGCTCCCGCTCCTTGTAGAAACCACTGCGCACACGCTCATAACGCAGCGTGTCGCGGTGCTGCGCGATGCGCAGGTTGTTGAAGGCCATGGGGACTGTGTGTTCGAACAGCGCACTGCGCACTGTCAGATCATACAACATCTCGTCGGGGTTGTCGAGATTGTCCACCACTCTGTCGACCTCCTGCTGTGCGCGGAAAGGGAGCAATGGCTGCCTTCCGAACAGTAGATAGTATGGGCTGTACTCTCGCAGGGCTGCCTGCTTGGACAGCCGGTAGCCCATTGCTACCCATGGGAGGTGATCATCCCAGGTATTCTTCTCGTAGGCAAGGACGTACTTGCGCAGTGCCTTCTTGATGGTCTGCACGGTACGCTCGGCGAGGCCGTCGGCCGGCGGGTGGTTGCGTGAGGTGCGACGGTGGTCGATGAAGCATCTGTCGATAAGCTTGTCGAAAGCTCCTCTGAACTCCGTACCCTGGTCGGTGATGACTTCAGCGCAGCTGCCGAAGCGTCCGAGTACATGGGAGAGGAAAGCCTGGGCTACTCCCTCACTGCTCTTGTCGGGCAGGGGCACCAGCTCCACCCACTTGGAGAAGTGCTCGATCATGACGAGGATGTAGCGGTTGCCTCGCGCTGAGGGCGCTAGGTCTCCGAGGATGTCCAGTCCCCAGCGGTAGAACAACCCGGAAATGGGAAGGGGATGCAAGGTGGCATTGCGCGTGTTGAGGCAGGCGCAAACCATGTCACACTGCTGACAGTTGCTGACGAACTCCCGCACCTGTCTGTGCACCCCATACCACCAGTACTGGGTCCTGACCAGGCTGACCGTGCGCTTGACACCGAAGTGCCCGAGCTCGGTGTGAAGGGAGGAGATGATGCCTTTACGTGCAGCTGGTGTGGGGACCTCCTGATCTGCATCTTGTATCCGTCGATACAGCCTGTCGTTGGCCCAGCGGTAACGCTGAGTGCGTTGTCGGACGCGGTCCTTCTCGCGTGCGCTCATGCCTGCTGGAAGTTGTCCAGTCTGAAGCAGTGCGAGGGATGGTTCGTCCAGCCAGATGTCTTGTCGTGTGTCGGTGGGTGCCAGCTCCTCATCATCCACCTCAGGGTCGGCAGCGATTGCTTCTTCTGATAAAGGATCTTTGGTGGTGATGGCGGGCTCGAGAGTGGGCATGTCCCTGTCTGCTACTGCCTCAGAGGTCTGAGTCCTGCGTCCGAGCGTAGCGCAGCGACAGCGAACATGGTGGCCACACCTGAAGGTGCAGCTGTAGGACCCAACTCATGTCGGGCGCCTGTAGCGTCGTTGGTGCTGAGGTGGGGGTTACGGCTGAGGCCATCCGCATCCTGGTTGGCCAGGCCTGCGCGGTGTTCCACCTCGAAGTCGTACTCCTGGAGCAGCAGCGCTCATCGTGCTAACTTTCCTGTCAAGTGCTGGTTGTTCATTAGCCACTTGAGGGGTTGATGGTCAGTGACCAGTTGGAACTGCCGTCCAAACAGGAAGGGTCGGAAGAAGGAGATGGCCCACACTGCGGCGAGACACTCTCCTTCGTAACTGCTGTAGTTGGCCTCAGCACTGTTGTTGCTGCGGCTGGCGTACGACACTACGCGCTCCTTCTTGTTGTTGTCGTGCTGTACGAGCACGGCCCCCATGCCGAGCTTGCTCCAGTCTGTGTGCAGGATGAACGACCTGGTGTAGTCAGGGCGTTGCAGAATGGGAGCTGTGGTGAGGCGGAGCTTCAGCTCCTGAAAGGCCTCCTGTTGTGCCTCCTTCCACACGAACTCGGTGTCGTTCTTCAGTAGTTCGTTGAGAGGCCTTGCGATCTTGGCAAAGTCTTTGACAAACCGTCGGTAATAGTTGGCAAGGCCGAGGAAGGCCCGCAGCCGCGTGAGGTCTGTGGGGGCAGGGATAGCCACCAGTGCCTCCACTTTGGCCTGCTGTACGTACACACCATGGGGCACAATCGTGTGTCCTAGGTAGGGTACCTTGTGGGTGAAGAAGGTGCACTTGTCAGGGTGTACCGTCATCCCGACTTCCTTCAGCCTCTGTAGCACCTCTTCGATGTGCTGGAGATGCTCCTCATTGCCGTGACTGAAGATGAGGATGTCATCGATGTAGCAGCGTGCGAAGTCCAACCCCTTGAGGGCTTTATCCATGACGCGCTGGAACTTGGCCGGAGCGTTCTTCAGTCCGAAGGGCATGACCTTCCACTGGTACAGCTGCCGGTTTCCCCAGAAGGAAGTCTTGTGCTTGTCCTCCTCCTTGATGGCGATCTGGTTGTACCCTTGGCGCATATCCAGGATACTAAAGACCGTGCAGTCTCCTACATCGTCAAAGATGCCTTCTGCGGTAGGCATTGGATACCTGTCCTGCTTGGTCTTGTTGTTGAGGGGGCGATAGTCGCCACACATGCGCCGGTCTGTCCAGTTGCCTGCTGAATCTTTCTTCAGGGGCATGACGGTCGCGGCCGCAAAGTCCGATGTGGACTCCTCGATCAGGCCTGCATCTAGCAGCGCCTTGCACCTCTGTTCCACCAAGTCTTCTTCTAGCTTGGAGAGGCGGTACTGTCTTCTGAACACCGGTTCGGTGTCCACTAGTTCAATGTCCATCTGGTATGCTGAGCAGATGCCCAGCTCCTTCACACTGAAGCTGAATTGGCTCCTCCACTTGTTGAGGAGAGCCTCGAGTTGCTCTTGAGTCTGGCCTGTGGCCAGCGGTCCAATGGCGTGGGACCACGAGGTAGCGTTGGCGACCACTGGAATGTCTTCCACAGTGACTGCTGCCTGCTCCTCCATGTGGGCGGTCTCGAGGGCGGTGTATGCTGCTTTGGTCTCTGAAAAGCGAGCAATCCACCCCCCAGCCAGGTGTTCGAGCTCCTGGAAGGACACATGGCGGTCCTGGAGAGCAAAGCACATTTCCAAGTACCACACCATGCTGTTCTGATCCATGGCGCGTCCTAACAACTGACATTGTTGACTGGTTGTCAGCGTGGAGCCTGTGATGCTGCCTGGAAAGAATCCCATAGCACGCTCGCGCTCACGAGCGTTGGGTTCGTTCAGCTGTCCAGTGTTGGAGTCCAACACCATGCCGTCGCCTCCATTGCGGAACGCGTAGGAGCCTGGATAGGATACAAGCGTGGGTAGGGCGCGGCGCGGCTGACCAGGCTGGTTGCACTGGTAGAAGTGGTGGTGGTCAAGGCGTGTGACTGGTTGCGCTGTGCGTCCAGGGTCCAGGATGTCATCGACGACGAGATTTCGTGGCCGATTGCTGTATAGGTACTCTGCCAGAAACAGGTCTTCCACAATGGCCAGGTTGGTCCACTTGGCACGGACGCGGTGTGCGCGAGATCCATGACGCGCGGCGTTGATCTTGAGAGGATGCCCCAGCAAGGAGCATACTTGGCAATAGGCCTTAGCGACGTGATGCCGCTTGTCATCCTCGGCGTGCACATTCTCGATGATGTACCCCAAAGGCCTAGCGATCTGACTGGTCTGTAGGAGTTTGATGACTCTCATTAGCTCCCAGAACAGCTGTGAGCGAGGATCAGAGAGCCCTTGGCCTCTGCCTGCCCTGGAGTGCCCTTGACACTCCCATCCTTCTATCAGCAGGTCAACGTTGCCGACTGCCTGCAGGTGATCCTTGGTAATCCAGCGGATGTCCTGCGGTAGAGCTTTCTGGCTCCCTTGCAGTGCCGACAGTGGTAGCTGCTGCGGGTAGCGCTGGTGCAGCTGTTGTAAATGATGGCTCAGAGCCTCCTGTGCATGAGGGTCAGGGTCACAGTAGAGGTACTTGGTGACTGTTCTTCCTGTGTTGAGGACAGCCGCAAGCCCACTGCCTATGCCTCCGAACAGCTTCAGCACGGTGATGCCTTATTGTCGGCGGAACATGTGGAACTCCACAACTCCCGTAGCTATGTGGTACTGCTCCTGCACTGTAGCCTGGTCTTTGTAGACAGGGAAGTGTGCAGTGAGCTGAGGCCTGGTCAGCAGCATGTGTGCTGCTACTTGTGCGCTCCAGCGACGCTCGGTTGGCTCCTGAAAGGCCACTTCTTTGGTGACGGTTTCCTGAGACTCATCGTACGGTGTAGAAGAGTCCTCTCCAGCGTTTAGGCTCGGGCTCGAGCTCGTTGCAGTTGTCATCGGCTGCGTCCGGGCACGCGGCACACGTGAGCTTTTTGTAAGACTGTAGGTGGCTGCTGCCGCCGCTCTTCGTTGCGAGCGGTCCTTGGCCACCAGTTCGAGAGGTAGGAATCCCTGCTCCTCTCCATCGTCCTCATCCCAATGCGGTCGAAACCATGCCTGCTCAGTCCAGCAGTCCATCCCCATGCCGACAGGGAAGTTGCAATCCTGTCCCAGCAGTAGGTCAAAGGACCCGGCATTGGACCACACACCGTTGTATAATCTCGGTGCTGTGGGAAGGGTTTAGTCCTGTGAGGCGAATGCTCACAGCCTGCTTGATAAGGCCGAGCACCTTGTCGCGGTTGCCGGTTGCGGTGTCCAGCTGGTAGGGACAGGGAAGCAGCTCAGCGCTGGTGATGCCGAGATCTCGTGCGAGATAGCGCCCAATGATGACAGGCTATGCTCTAGTGTCCAGCATCACGCATTTGGGTGCCCGCCCATTGACGGTCACGTGCTTGCCTTGGTTGGCGATCATGGCTGCATTGGCGTTGATGCGCAGCCTCTTGCAGCGATGGAACCTCTTGCGTGGAGAGACTGTTGCTTTACTCTCATCTGCGGGGCCTGACCGTAGGGCAGCCAGGGCTCCTCTGCCTGATGGATCTTGTGGGCCTCCTTGTCCTCGGCTTTGTCCAAACCGTCCTTGTCGCGGTTGCTGGTACACGCGTGGTGGCCTAGGCACTGGAGGTGCTGCTGCAACCTGTCCAAGTGGAGGTGCAGGAGGGTTGACCCTCTGTGCAGCTGTTGTCATGCCAGGAGGAGTGGCCAGTGGCTGTGGCGGGAACCCTGGAGGACCTGGTGTTTGCGGGACTGCCTCTCGTGCAGCCTGCTCCTCTGCATAGGTCCATCGCGCAGCATGGGCTGCCTCTCTGACTAGTGTACCTTCCCATGTCGCCGTCGCATTGTTGTCCACGTCTATATAGCGATGGTTCTGAGGCATGGGCTGCACGTACACTGCGCGTAGGAGCCGCGCCCTCATGTCGTGAGTGACGGTAGGCACCCTGAGGATCCCTGCCATGTAAGCATCCCATCTGCCGTTGACCACTCCCACTTCCAGCACTGTTATTGCTCGTGTGCGTAAAGTGAGGCGGGTCTCTGGCTGTTGAACATGCTGCTCGTAAGCAGCGGCGATGCGCCTGCGCTGACGTCCTGCCTCCACTCCTGGCAAACTCAGTATAACCTCCAGAGCTCCCTCCAGAGTGTCAGTGGCGGCGGAAGCCACTTCATCATAGGCTTGCCGTATGGAGCGAAGGAATGCGTCCACCCACGCTATTCTGGCGCCAAAAGCGAACAACGGGACTGCGGGATGGTTGGTGACCAGCCACGTCACTAACCGTGCGCGTGCCGCGTTGCCATTGTCTCGCATCCCAAGCATCTGCCGGAGTCCGATGCCTTCTTGCCGATGCAGCATGGTTGCTTGTCGCAACAGAGCAGTGCGTAGTTGTTGCTCTCCAACCAGTCCTGCTCCATCTCTTTGTGTACACCCTTGTGGTGTAAGGTAGCCCCTCCCTGGCTCCCTTTGGTCCTCAGGTAGATCCTCCACCAGCGCAGGCAGCAACGGGGCGATCACCCCCCTGGTTTGTTGAGCCAACGCCCTCGCTTGGTCAGAGTTGGTCTCGCCGAAAAGCGGAGTGGTGCTAGAGGATGGACCAGCAGTTGGTGACTGAGGTATTGGTGCACGTGTAGCTTCAAGAGCTTGTTCACGTGCAGCAATGGCGGCAGCTTGATCCTGTCGCCAATGATATGCTTGTTCCAGTGCGTGGTAGCGCTGATGAAGACGAGCGGTTGTAGGAGGTCCGAGTGCTTCATCAGTGCCCAAAGGCAGGTCGGCTACGTCGGCGATGCGCTGCTGGACGGCGTCTCGGCGGTCCCGATACGTGTCCAACGGGCTGGGTTCAAAGGTGGTGGTTGGCCTGCGTGCAGGCTGGCGCGGGGCGGTCTGCATGTTGTTGTGCAACGCCCAGAACAGTTGCAGGGCCAACTCCAACACTACAGGTGGGCTGTAGCTGATCAAAAACACCCTCTCACGCATCGGAGGTGCAGTGCCAGCAAGGATCTCATCTTCCAACTGGTGTTGAGTGAGTGCTGGAAGGGTGTGAACCTCTGGTAGCGGGAAGACGCGATCATCGCGGGCGACACGCGTGGTGCGCTCCCCCCCCCCGACCGAAGGCGATGGTAGTGGGGTCTGCTCCGCGCAGGATGGTTTCCCATGCTCGTTCAGCTTGCTGACCAGTTGGGACAGCCTGAGTGACGTCGAGAGCGGGCAGAGTGGCTGCGCGCGTCGCTGCAGAGACAGCGGGCTCGACGATGGCCATTGTGGCAGTTGCGACGGTATCAGTCGGTGGTGCAAGAGTTGTCTCAACGCCTACGGACAGAGGCACTGCTGCAGTGGGAAGTGCACCGCCCACTGGTGCAGATTCGGTAGAGATGGCGGCTGCTGCCAGTGTACTCACCAGCGTCGGCGTCACGGTGCCCATCGGTGTACCAGGGTGTGGTGCAACTGGAGTGGGTGCTGTTGACGTTGGTGGAGTCGACGTTGTAGCCGGTGTGGCTGTTGCTGCGGAGACAGCACCACTGGTGGCTTCGGAGGAGGTGCCTGCTGATGTTGTTGCAGCTTCCCCTCGTGCTCGTCGTGATGGTTGCACGCGGGACGGAGTGTTCCTGGCTCTCTCGCGTTTTGCAGCCATCAGCGCCCATCGGGCAGCGTAGCAGGCGCGGTAGTCCTGCTCCTTGTCTTCCTCCAAACGCGCCATACGCGCCATGAGGGCTGCCATATGGTCATCAGCTGGTGGGTTGGCTGAAGCCTTGGCGGCAACAGCAGCAGCGCGCGGACGTGTTTCTGGTCCCCTACGCTGAGGAGGTCTGTTCTTCCCCCTGTAGCCTTGCTCTTCCTTGCGAACACTGGCGTTGCTGTTGTTGTTACTGCCACCAGCGTTGTTGCTGTTGTGGGCTCCAGTGTTGTTGCTATTGTAGCCACTGAAGTGGTTGCCAGTGTGGCCCCCAGCGTTGTTGCTGTTGTAGCCACTGAAGTTGTTGCCAGTGTGGCCCCCAGTGTTGTTGCTGTTGTAGCCACCGAGGTAGTTGTGGTTGTAGCTGTTGGCGGGCCTCAACTCTGGGAACTTGAGCCAGCAGACTGACTCTAAATGACCAGTCTTGTGACAGTGGTCGCAAACCAAAGTTGAGTATTCTTCGGTGCACTCCTTTTGGTAGTGCCCATGCCGTCCACAGCGATGACACAGCACAGGGGCAGCAAGTGCAGCATGAGCTGACCGTTTCCCTTTGTCGCGTGCTGGTGGAGCGTCCCGGCCACGGTCGCGGCGAGGAGGCTCAGTTGTCGTGCTGACTACAGGCCGTACGGCGCTGCGGTTGGTGTCCAGCACTGCCTTCTCATACACCAAGCGCTTGTGGATGGCTTGTGCAGTCTCGAAGGCTTCTTTGAGGGTGTAGCCAAGGGGCCTGCTGTAGTTCAGAGTCAGGCGTGTCGACTCGCTCAGAGCAGCATCCAACTCATTGACGTATATCACTGCAGCAGCCTCCTCACTGACAATCTTGTAGTCAGTGTCCTTCAGCAGCCCTTCCAGTCTGGAGTTTTAGCAGACTTGCAATGTGCAACAAGCGCTAAATGATGCTGTACCACATTCAATCCTATCAACGCAAGTGCTTGAATGGAACTTTTCTTTGTTGGTGCGTCTTCCAAGTCGAGAGGGCGCGCTGTGGGATCCACCACCGACCATAGATCTTTATGCATGAGTACCATCTGCATCCGGATGCTCCATGTCCCATAGTTGTCGAAGTTCAAAGGCTCGATGTAATCCTTGTTATAGCTGTTTGCCATGCTTCCTATGCTAGCTTGCAATAAAGACGGCGCCTTCTCAAGCTACACCAACTTGTACTTGCTATGCTAGCGCTAGTGTGGGCTCATAACCTATTGAGATTGCCCAGTAGCAATAATGACAAGCACAAGTGTGGCGCTGACAATAAAGCAGAGTGGATCTTACTGTATTGCACAACATACATTATCTTACATAGTACACTGGCAAGTGCTAGTAAACATTGGTCAACGCTAGTCAACGGTCATAGTCAAAGTCATGATCAAAGGTCAAAGTCAAAGTTGACTATAGTGGACTGTAACTGCAATAACATTGACTGACCGTAACTCTCAAGGTGAAGATAATCGTAGAAGTTTAGCTAGGGCGCCCAATAAAAGTACCTTTAGCAAAAGAGGGTAATGGGCCTTCAATTGCGAAGGTCCCCCAGCTCGCCATCTTTGTGGATGAAAGAGATGACCCCAACTCTCTGCGAAGCACTTAGGCTACCACAACAAAGCACCTAGAGACAATAGAGGTAAAGGTTTGAGCTTAAGACTGGCCAGAGCCTCTTGTATAAATGCTGCAGTAAGGCCGTCACGCCTGAGGCAATGGTGAGGCATTTTTATGACAGCACCGCCCGCAGCAACGCTACAAGGAGGTAAGTCTAACTGAATAGCCAGCTCCTCACAAAGCCTTTGATGCATAGCCGAGCTACAAGCAACCATTGCCGCCTGCTTTGTTGGTTTGGGATCAAGAGAGAAGGTGAGCAAGGACCTATAAAACCCCTCGCGAGCTGCAACTATCTCATGCTGAATAATCGGCGGCGGAATGAGAGGTTGTTGAAAAGGAGAGAGCACAAAGAGAAGACGAGTGTTGCGGTGACTTAATGCGCGAGAAAAGTAAGTACTTATATCTGTTTACGGTGCAGCCTTTAGTGAGCACGTATTTTGCTAGCCGTGTCATCGTCCTCTTCCGCAGTGGCAAGGTTGGACAGCCTGGCAGCCTTCACCTGTATGATAGGATCTTGCGGGGATGCATCCAGCTGAGCACGTGCAGGGGAGAAGTCCGCCCGGAGACGGCGCTAAAACTGCGCCCAAGCTCGTCGTTGCGATGGTTATGCTGTTTAGCAAGGTCAACCAGCGCCTGCAGTCCGTTTTTAAACTAATGAATCAAGTGGGATAAAGAGACGGGAATTGACGGGATGCGCGAGTCCTAGAGCTGCTCTGCTGCAGCGAAGAACACCAGGTTCGTGAGAAGGGAGGGGCAGCATTTATAAAGCTGAGGTGAGGGAGAAAAAGAGCTTGGAAGGGCAAGTTTCAGATGTACTGGCCTGTGGTCCGTATAGTATCTCAATGCTAATAGTTGAGATGTCGTCTACCCAGATGCAAAGATTCAAGCTTAGGTAGAACCTGTCAAGCCTGCCAGCTCGATGGGAGGAGCTCGGTTGAGTCATGTCTCAAGTAAATGAGCGCCCCGTGGGGTGGAGAGCACGGTAAACATCCTTCAACCGAAGTTCCTCGCATAGCTGGAGAACAGTTGGCGACTCGTGATGGGAATAAGCAGGGGGCGACCTGTCGAAGGAGGGGTCCTTGACGACATTCCAATCTCCTCCAAGCAGTGCCCAGTCAGCTGCCGGGAGGATCGGAGGGAGGGAGGTGAAGAAGTCAATTCTCTCAACGCGCTCGGCGGGCGCGTAGACGCACACCAGAATATGCAACATATAGCTCATGTGCAAAAACGCGTGGGGTCCTCCCCCGCCGCCAGGATGGCTGTGTTCTCCAAATTGCGCACGGTGCCATATGGCACAGCGGCGTTGTGTATGATGCACGTTGTTGAGATTGCACAGTAGCAACAATGCACACGCACTAATGTGGCGCTAACAAGTAGAGCAGAGTGGATCTAACTGAATTGCACAACATACAGTGTTTTGTGGTACACCAGTGAATGCTAGTCTGTTGACTAGCATTCACAAACACTAGTCAACCCTGTTAAGAACTAGTGTGCATGTATGCGCCCTACCTCATGCATGTGCTAACACTAGGGGAACAACAAGTGCAATAGCATGTCAACAGCAAAGAGAAGTATGTTCCTATTGCAATTCCACCTGTATGCGCCACATACAATGACTTATATACTAAGCTAGTCAACACTAGAAAAGACTAGTCAACCCTAGTCAAAGTTCACTATAATCAACACTAGTTAACGGTCAAAGTCGACCCTAGTCAACCCTAATCAATGGTCAAAGTCAAAGTTGACCGTAACTCTCACAACTCCCGTAACTCTTGTTGACTGTAACTCCCATTACGTAACCGCCGCACATGCTCCAAGTAACATCCACAAGCTGACTGTACTATAAGCATACTATACTAGCAAACCTCATATGCTTAACCTTCAACATGTACTATAAGCATGCTATACTAGCAAACCTCATATGCTTAACCTTCAACACTCCCACGCAAGCAGCTTTTTGTCCGCATCTGCATATCAGCATGCACAAGCTCCCACGCCTTCATCGCCTTCAAGTTGACTTGAAACTTCTCGCTCCAATATATGATGCTAGCACCTCGAGCTGCTCGCTCCCAATGCTCATCACCCTGCAAACTGCTCGCTTGCATATAGTATACCTTGAGCACTATACCATGCTCGCAGAGTGTAACCTCCACGCTTCTCGCGCTCAGCTACTCCTCTCATATCCATGTTCAAGCATCACGCTCAAACACCATGCTGTTGAGTAGACAGCAACCACGCGCTCTTGGCACGCCCCGCAAGTACTTCACGCACCGCAACACTCCAAGCTGAAATACACCAGCTCCCACGTATGAAGGACGCCTCCTCCACCAAGTACTACTCGCACTCGGCACCAAGCTGGATCCTCCCAGCTTTATTACAAGAAGATTGCCACCATCTCCTCCTCCTTCTCCAACCTACATCATAGCCCTAGAGTGCAATTCTCTCACCCTTCTTGCTATTGGTGCTCCCGGAGGTGGACATCTTCATTTGAGGACATTGATACTTGAAGTGACCACGCTCGCCGCAACGCCAACACTCCTTGCCGCTACCATGAGTGCCTTTCTTTATTATAAAAGCCGTAGCTGCATCTGGTCTTTCTTCCCAACCTTCCTGCTGCAAGCGCTGCTCTTTCAAAAGAAGCTGTGGTATTACGCCATTAAGTGTCAACTCCTCCGCTGCAGACTCCATAACGGTCACCACCACCATGTACTCCTTTGGCAACCCTGAAAGCACAACCCACACCACATTTTGCTCTTTCAACTCGTGCCCTACACCCAGCAAGTCCTTCCACAACGCCTTTGCACGCGCCACAAATTGCACGCGCCACGGCTTGCCCAAAACTCCTTTGCACCTTTGCACTCTCTCATCATAGTCAAGTGATGCTCAGCAACGTGCAAACCCAGCAATGCCAAAGCTTTCTTCCCTTTTTTCTCCAAGGTTGCCTCCTTTCCCGAAGGCACATCCTCCGCGGGGTCCACATACTTCCACATGTCCTTGTGTACCAGCAACAGCTCCATCTTGATGCTCCAGGTGCTGTAGTCATCCACGTCCAGCGGCTCGATTGTGATCTTCATGTTGATCATGCTTCATTGGCGTTGGTTGCCCTTCTGCTACACACAGAGCTCGCAACCTACTGTTAAAGGTACTTTGCTAGGCGCCTTAGCTAACCTTCTACAATCATCTTCACCTTGGGAGTTACGGTCAACTGCCGTTATGGGAGTTACAGTCCACTATGGTCAACATTGACTTTGACCTTTGACTTTGACCATTGACTTTGACTTTGACCGTTGACTAGTGTTGACTAGTGTTGACTTTGACTAGCGTTGACTAGTGTTGACTAGCACTCACTAGTATACTATATAAGACACTGTATGTTGTGCAATACAGTAAGATCCACTCTGCTCTATTATCAGCGCCACACTTGTGCTTGTTATTGTTGCTACTGTGTAATCTCGATAGGTTATGCGCCCACACTGGCGCTAGCATAGCAAGTACAAGGTGGTGTAGCTTGGGGAGGCGCCGTCTTCATTGCAGGCTAGCAAAGGAAGCATGGCGACCAGCTATGACAAGGTCAACATTGAGCCACTGGACCTCGACAACTATGGGACATGGAGCATCCGGATGCAGATGCTACTCATGCATAAGGATTTATGGTCGGTGGTGGATCCCACGGAGCGCCCTCTCGACTTGGAGGACGCACCCACAGAGAAAAAGTCCAATCAGGCACTTGCGTTGATAGGATTGAATGTGGTACAGCATCATTTAGCGCTTGTTGCACGTTGCAAGTCTGCTAGAGAGTTGTGGCAGAAAGTTTGCTGAGGTTTACAAGGCTAAGAACAATGCTAGGAAGTTGCACTTGAGGAAGCAGTTAAATGCTTTGAGGAAGGATGTTGCTGAACCTGTCATCAAGTTCATCTCACAAGCCAGGCAGCTGTGGGACGACTTGCTTGCCATTGGACATGAAGTGAAGGAGGTGGAGGTAGTCTGGGTCATCCTTGCTGGCTCACTCAAGGAGTTCGAGATGACTGTCACCATCATGGAGTCAACCAGTGAGGAGCTCACCCTCGAGGCCATCACTATTAAATGTTATAGCTTGTTGAAAGTACATGTATAGGTGGCGCCTACATGTAGTTGGTACAATCAGCTTAACCTTTACAATTACAGGAGTTACGAGAGTTAGGAGAGTTACGGCAGTTACGGCAGTTATGGTCAACCGTGGTCAACTTTGACTTTGACCGTTGACTTTGACCATTGGCTAGTGTTGACTAGTGTTGACTAGTGTTGACTTTGACTAAAGTTGACTAGAGTTGACTAGTACGTAGTAGCATAGTATATAAGACATTGTATACTGCTTGATACAGTGGGTCGCACATTGTCTCTATAGTTGGCATGCTTGCTGCACTTGTCCTTAATGTGTGCACACTTGTATGTAAGAGGCAAATACACACACTCTAGGCGCATCGCTAGTTCTCAACAGGTTATGGGCCCACACTCGCTTGTGTGATCGCTTGTGCTAGTGAGAGAAAGTGTTGAGCATAGGCGCCTAGTAGTAGAGTGTTCTTGGGGAGAGGGTGTATTGTACTATTGTGTAGCAAGCAATGGCTGATACAAATAGGATGCCCATTGAGTCCCTTGATCTGCACAACTACGCTTCATCGTCGCTGAAGATGAAGTTGGTGCTGATCCGCAAGAAGCTCTGGAGTTTTGTCGATCCCACCTCCTCCACATCATTGCGACCAAGAACAGGTGACAGTGGTATCTGGACAGAAAACTCACAATCAGCTTTTGCGCTGATAGGCTTGCACGCCAAAGACTTCCATCTCTCTCTTATTGCGGATTGCAAGACTGGACGTGAGGTGTGGGAGGTCCTCGACACCCTCTTCAAGGCCAACAGCAACTCGCGCAAGTTGCAGCTGAGACGCAAGCTGACACTTCTGAAGATGGAGCACAAAGAGCCAATCCTGAAGTACATCTCACATGCAAGGGAGCTTTGGCAAGACCTTGCAGCAGTGGGCCACGATGTGAAGGAAGAGGAGGTGATGTGGGCAGTCTTAGCTGGCTTAGGAAAGAGCTTTGCTACGTTAGTGACTGTGTTGGAATCCTCAGATGTGGTTTTGAAGTTTGCTGATGTAGTGCCTAAGCTGCTAGCTGTGAAAGGCAAGTTGGATGTTCAGGAGATAGAGAATGGTGGAGAACCTATCGCACTTGCTGCCTTATCTTCTCAACACACACGAAGCAGGAGCAAAGCAGGTGGTGGGAAGCCATCACGTGACAAAGAGTGTCACTACTGCAAGATGAAGGGCCACTTCATTCGCGAATGCCAGAAGAGGATCCACGATAAGGCAACCAAGGAGGAGCACGCCACGATGGCGACTGCTTTCTAGCATTGGTGAGGACCTCAAGAAGTTGCAGTGGATGGTGTTCGTCCGTCCTCTCCCACTGCAAGGGCGCGTGAAGGACATGCGTAGACGGAGGTCGCAGACACAAAGGTCTGTGAGAGTTACTGCTAGCCTATGAGTAGTTGCTGGTGTTGAGCTACATACACTAGAGGTTGCATTGCTGTGGAGTTGTTTTTTTTGGTAGCACACAGGTGTGCGGTACTAGTTAGAACACTTCATTTGGTTGGCATGCAAGGACTGAGTTGTATAGCTAGCTAACAGGAGATGGGAGGGGTGCTTTCCTTGGTAGAAGGGTCTATTCAACCCTTGCACGGCCTACACTCTGGTACAGCATTGCTAAGGTAGAGAAATCAGTGTAGTTTATAGCATAGTTTGCCATCAAGGGAGTCTTCAAAACCACCTGAGCAAGGTCAGGCGTGGCGTGGTGGAACCTGATGCGACAACTATGAGGAGGAAATAAGGAGTATTGGAACCTTGTAGTCCTGCTGGCAGCACGAGAAGACAGATGGTGTTATGGAGACAAGCATCAAGTCCGTGGGAGCAACACATAAGCTTGCGAGAACAACTTGGAGTTCAAGGTCAAGCTGCTCGCGTGGGAGTGTTAAATGTTATAGCTTGTTGAAAGTACATGTATAGGCGGCGCCTACATGTAGTTGGTACGATCAGCTTAACCTTTATAGTTACGGGAGTTATGAAAGTTACGGCAGTTATGGCAGTTATGGTCAACCATGGTCAACTTTGACTTTAACCGTTGACTTTGACCATTGACCAGTGTTGACCAGTGCTGACTTTGACTAGAGTTGACTAGAGTTGACTAGTACTTAGTAGCATAGTATATAAGACACTGTATACTGCTTAATACAGTGGGTCGCACATTGTCTCTATAGTTGGCGTGCTTTCTGCACTTGTCCTTAGTGTGTGCACACTTGTATGTAGGAGGCAAACACACACACACTAGGCGCATCACTAGTTCTCAACAAAGACAAAGTTGACCATAACTCTCGTAACTCCCATAACTCCTGTTGATTGTAACTCCCATAGCGTAACCGCCGCACAAGTTGCAGCTGAGACGCAAGCTGACACTTCTAAAGATGGAGCACAAAGAGCCAATCCAAAAGTACATCTCGCGTGCAAGGGAGCTTTGGCAAGACCTTGCAGCAGTGGGCCACGACGTGAAGGAAGAGGAGGTCCTGTGGGCAGTCTTAGCTGGCTTAGGAAAGAGCTTTGCTACGCTAGTGACTGTATTAGGGTCCTCAGATGTAGTTTTGAAGTTTGCTGATGTAGTGCCTAAGCTGCTAGCTGTGGAAGGCAAGTTGGATGGTCAGGAGATAGAGAATGGTGGAGAACCTATCGCACTTGCCGCCTCATCTTCTCAACACACACGAAGCAGGAGTAAAGCAGGTGGTGGGAAGCCAACACGTGGCAAAGAGTGTCACTACTGCAAGATGAAGGGCCACTTCATTCGCGAATGCCAGAAAGGGATCCACGATGAGGCAACCAAGAAGATGCACGCCATGATGGCGATTGCTTTCTAGCATTGGTAAGGACCTCAAGGAGTTGCAGTGGATGGTGTTCGTCCGTCGTCTCCCACTGCAAGGGCGCGTGAAGGACATGCGTAGACGGAGGTCGCAGACACAAAGGTCTGTGAGAGTTACTGCTAGCCTATGAGTAGTTGCTGGTGTTGAGCTACATACACTAGAGGTTGCATTGCTGTGGAGTCGTTTTTTTTGGTAGCACACAGGTGTGCGGTACTAGTTAGAACACTTCATTTGGTTGGCATGCAAGGACTGAGTTGTATAGCTAGCTAACAGGAGATGGGAGGGGTGCTTTCCTTGGTAGAAGGGTCTGATCAACCCTTGCACGGCCTACACTCTGGTACAGCATTGCTAAGGTAGAGAACTCAGTGTAGTTTATAGCATAGTTTGCCATTGAGAGAGTCTTTGAAACCACCTGAGCAAGGTCAGGCGTGGCGTGGTGGAACCTGATGCGACAACTATGAGGAGGAAATAAGGAGTATTGGAACCTTGTAGTCTTGCTGGCAGCACGAGGAAAAGCAACACATCCGTGGGAGTGTTCAATGGAGTATGTTAATATGGGTAAGCTTGCGAGAAGAACTTGGAGTTCAAGGTCAAGCTGCTCGCGTGGGAGGGTTGAATGTTATAGCTTGTTGAAAGCACATGTATAGGCGGCGCCTACACGTAGTTGGTACGATCAGCTTAACCTTTATTGTTACGGGAGTTACGAAAGTTATGGGAGTTACGGCAGTTATGTTCAACCATAATTAACTTTGACTTTGACCATTGACTTTGACCATTGATTAGTGTTGACTAGTGATGACTTTGACCAGAGTTGACTAGAGTTGACTAGTGCTTAGTACCATAGTATATAAGACATTGTATACTGTTTGATACAGTGGGTCGCACGTTGTCTCTATGGTTGGCGTGCTTGCTGCACTGGGCCTTAATGTGTGCATGTTACTTGGATCATGTGCGGCGGTTATGCAATGGGAGTTACAGCCAACAGGAGTTACGGGAGTTACGAGAGTTACGGTCAACTTTGACTTTGACCATTGACTAGGGTTGACTAGGGTTAACTTTGACCATTGACTAGTGTTGACTGGAGTTGACTTTGACTAGGGTTGACTAGTCTTTTTTAGTGTTGACTAGCTTAGTATATAAGTCATTGTATGTGGCGCATACTGTTGAGAACTAGTGATGCGCCTAGTGTGTGTGTGTATTTGCCTCCTACATACAAGTGTGCACACACCAAGGACAAGTGCAGCAAGCACGCCAACTATAGAGACAATGTGCGACCCACTGTATTAAACAGTATACAGTGTCTTATATACTATGCTACTAAGCACTAGTCAACTCTAGTCACCTCTGGTCAAAGTCAACACTAGTCAACACTAGTTAATGGTCAAAGTCAACGGTCAAAGTCAAAGTTGACCATGGTTGACCATAACTGCCGTAACTCCCATAACTCACGTAACTCTCGTAACTCTCGTAACTCCCGTAACTATAAAGGTTAAGCTGATCGTACCAACTACATGTAGGCGCCGCCTATACATGTACTTTCAACAAGCTATAACATCTAACACTCCCACGCGAGCAGCTTGACCTTGAACTTCGAGATCTTCTAGCAAGCTTACCCACAGTAACTTACTCCTTTGAACACTCCCACGGATGTGTTGCTCCCACGGACTTGATGCTTGTCTCCATGACACCATCGTTCTCCTCGTGCTGCCAGCAAGACTACAAGGTTCCAATACTCCTTGTTTCCTCCTCATAGTTGTCGCATCAGGTTCCACCACGCCACGCCTGACCTTGCTCAGGTGGTTTCGAAGACTCCCTTAATGGCAAACTATGCTATAAAATACACTGAGTTCTCTACCTTAGCAATGCTGTACTAGAGTGTAGGCCGTGCAAGGGTTGATCAGACCCTTCTACCAAGGAAAGCACCCCTCCCATCTCCTGTTAGCTAGCTATACAACTTAGTCCTTGCATGCCAATCAAATGAAGTGTTCTAACTAGTAACGCACACCTGTGTGCTACCAAAAGAAACAACTCCAAAGCAATGCAACCTCTAGTGTATGTAGCTCAATACCAGCAACTACTCATAGGCTAGCAGTAACTGTCACAGACCTTTGTGTCTGCGACCTCCGTCTACGCATGTCCTTCACGCGCCCTTGCAGTGGGAGAGGACGGACAAACACCATCCACTGCAACTCCTTGAGGTCCTCACCAATGCTAGAAAGCAATCGCCATCGTGGCGTGCTCCTCCTTGGTTGCCTCATCGTGGATCCTCTTCTGGCACTCGCGAATGAAGTGGCCCTTCATTTTGCAGTAGTGACACTCTTTGTCACGTGATGGCTTCCCACCACCTACTTTGCTCCTGCTTCGTGTGTGTTGAGAAGATGAGGCGGAAAGTGCAATAGGTTCTCCACCATTCTCTATCTCCTGAACATCCAACTTGCCTTCCACAGCTAGCAGCTTAGGCACTACATCAGCAAACTTTAAAACCACATCTGAGGACT
The DNA here is from genome assembly GCA_009103225.1 of Chlorokybus atmophyticus. Lineage (NCBI taxonomy): Eukaryota > Viridiplantae > Streptophyta > Chlorokybophyceae > Chlorokybales > Chlorokybaceae > Chlorokybus > Chlorokybus atmophyticus. Next base: position 288,344 of record RHPI01002955.1, on the reverse strand, counting down.
CCAACACAGTCACTAGCGTAGCAAAGCTCTTTTCTAAGCCAGCTAAGACTGCCCACATCACCTCCTCTTCCTTCACATCGTGGCCCACTGCTGCAAGGTTTTGCCAAAGCTCCCTTGCACGTGATATGTACTTCTGGATTGGCTCTTTGTGCTCCATCTTCAAAAGTGTCAGCTTGCGTCTCAGCTGCAACTTGTGCGAGTTGCTATTGGCCTTGAAGAGGGTGTCGAAGACCTCCCACGCCTTACGTCCAGTCTTGCAATCCGCAATAAGAGGGAGATGGACGTCTTTGACGTGCAAGCCTATCAGCGCAAAAGCTGATTGTGAGTTCTCTGTCCAGGTACCAGTGTCACCTGTTCTTGGCCGCAACGATGTGGAGGAGGTGGGATCGACAAAACTCCAGAGCTTCTTGCGGATCAGCACCAACTTCATCTTCAGTGACCATGAAGCGTAGTTGTGCAGATCAAGGGACTCGATGGGCATCCTATCTGTGTCAGCCATTGCTTGCTACACAATAGTACAACTCACCCTCTCCCCAAGAACACTCTACTAGTAGGCGCCTATGCTCAACACTCTCTCTCACTAGCACAAGCAATCACACAAGCGAGTGTGGGCCCATAACCTGTTGAGAACTAGTGATGCGCCTAGTGTGTGTGTGTATTTGCCTCCTACATACAAGTGTGCACACACCAAGGACAAGTGCAGCAAGCACGCCAACTATAGAGACAATGTGCGACCCACTGTATTAAGCAGTATACAGTGTCTTATATACTATGCTACTAAGCACTAGTCAACTCTAGTCACCTCTGGTCAAAGTCAACACTAGTCAACACTAGTCAATGGTTAAAGTCAACGGTCAAAGTCAAAGTTGACCATGGTTGACCATAACTGCCGTAACTCCCATAACTCTCGTAACTCTCGTAACTCTCGTAACTATAAAGGTTAAACTGATCGTACCAACTACATGTAGGCGCCGCCTATACATGTACTTTCAACAAGCTATAACATCTAACACATACAGGTGGAACTGCAATAGGACATACTTCTCTTTGTTGTTGACATGCTATTGCACTTTTTGTTCCCCTAGTGTTAGCGCATGTATGAGGTAGTGCGCATACATGCACACTAGTTCTTAACAGGTTATGGGCCCACACATGCTTTGAGTGTAAGTGTGTTGTGGTCGTGTATGAAGTTGTGGTTGCTTAAGGGGAGTATGTTGCGGGCTCTGTGTGTAGCAGAAGGGCAAGCAACGCCAAGGAAGCATGGACAACATGAAGATCATGAGTGAGCCGCTGGACGTGGACAACTATAGCACCTGGAGCATAAAGATGGAGCTATTGCTGGTACACAAGGACATGTGGAAGTATGTGGACCCCGCGGAGGATGTGCCTTCGGAAAAGGAGGCAACCTGAGAGAAAGAAGGGAAGCAAGCTTTGGCATCGCTGGGTTTGCACGTTGCTGAGCATAACTTGATTATGGTGAGACAGTGCAAAGGTGCAAAGGAGTTTTGGGCAAAGCTTGAGAGCCACTTCAAAGCCCGCAACATGGCGAGGAGGCTACAGTTGAGGCAAGAGCTGAACGCATTGCGGAAGGAGAGTGGACAGCCAATCACAAAATTTGTGGCGCGTGCAAAGGCGTTGTGGAAGGACTTGCTGGGTGTAGGGCACGAGTTAAAAGAGCAAAAAGTGGTGTGGGTTGTGCTTTCAGGGTTGCCAAAGGAGTACATGGTGGTGGTGACCATTATGACGTCTGCAACGGAGGAGTTGACACTTGATGGCGAAATGCCACGGCTTCTTCAAGAAAAGCAGCGCTTGCAAAAGGAAGGTTGGGAAGAAAGACCAGATGCCGCTACGGCTTTTATGGTAAAGAAAGGCACTCATGGTAGCGGCAAGGAGTGTTGGCCTTGCGGCGAGCGTGGTCACTTCAAGTATCAATGTCCCCAAATGAAGACGTCCACCAACACGAGCACCAATAGCAAGAAGGGTGAGAGAATTGCACTCTAGGGCTATGATGTAGGTTGGAGAAGGAGGAGGAGATGGTGGCAATCTTCTTGTAATAAAGCTGGGAGGATCTAGCTTGGTGCCGAGTGCGAGTAGTACTTGGTGGAGGAGGCGTCTTTCATACGTGGGACCTGGTGTATTTCGGATTGGAGTGTTGCAGTGCGTGAAGTACTTGCGGGGCGTACCAAGAGCGCGTGGTTGCTGTCTGCTCAACAGCATGATGATTGAGCGTGATGCTTAAACATGGATATGAGAGGAGTAGCTGAGCGCGAGAAGCGTGGAGGTTACACTCTGCGAGCATGGTATAGTGCTCAAGGTATACTATATGCAAGCGAGCAGTTTGCAGGGTGACAAGCAATGTGAGCGAGCAGCTCGAGGTGCTAACGTTATGTATTGGAGCGAGAAGTTCCAAGTCAACTTGAAGGCAATGAAGGCGTGGGAGCTTGTGCATGCTGATATGCAGATGCGAACAACAAGCTGCCTGCGTGAGAATGTTGAAGGTTAAGCATATGAGGTTTGCTAGTATAGTACGCTTATAGTGCATGTTGAAGGTTAAGCATATGAGGTTTGCTGGTATAGTATGCTTATAGTACACTCAGCTTGTTGATGTTACTTGGAGCATGTGCGGCGGTTACGCAATGGGAGTTACAGTCAACAGGAGTTACGGGAGTTACAAGAGTTACGGTCAACTTTGACTTTGATAATTGACTAGGGTTGACCAATGTTGACTGGAGTTGACTTTGACTAGGGTTGACTAGTCTCTTCTAATGTTGACTAGCTTAATATATAAGTCACTGTATGTGGCGCATACAGGTGGAACTGCAATAGGAACATACTTCTCTTTGTTGTTGACATGCTATTGCACTTGTTGTTCCCCTAATGTTAGCGTATGAGGTAGGGCGCATACATGCACACTAGTTTTTAATAGAGTGCATGTAGGCTGCGCTCAATGGCAGCTGCATACACCATTGTAATCGTTAGGACGCATGTTAATCCTCAATGCTCACATGCGATTGCTTGCCAAGCCCTCTTGGAGTTCCATATCTTGTGAGCTAGGCCATATCTAGGCTGGGCTGTTGAGTAGGCACTCAACATCTGTAACAACTAGTGCCCACACCCCTTCTGGGCACAGACAAGGTCACCAGGTCTGGGTTGTCCATTCACGTACAACTAGGCACTTGCATTCGTGAGCATATTGCGAGAAAATGCCAACACGGTGTACAGGGGGGTGGCACCAGTTGCTGCAGCTACTCCAATTACAGTAATGGCATTACTGGATGAGCCCAAATATGGCAATGCTGAGTTGAAGTCCACACACACAGCTGTTGAGATTGCACAGCAGCAACAATGCACACGCACTAGTGTGGCGCTGACAAATAGAGCAGAGTGGATCTTATTGTATTGCACAACAACCAGTGTTTTATATAGTACATTAGTGAGTGCTAGTCAACACTAGTCAACCCTAGTTAAAGACAACACCAATTAACACTAGTTGAAGTCAAAGTTAATGGTCAAAGTCAAAGCATAAAGTCAATGTTAACCATAGTGGACTACAACTGCCATAACAGAAGTTGACTCCAATTGTCAAGGTGAAGATGATTGTAGAAGTTTAGCTAAGGCGCCTAGTTAAGTACCTTTAACACTTCCACGAAAGCATCTTTAGCCTTTAACTCTGAGCTCCATGCAACATGTCTGGAACTTCGTGGGTGTTAATGGCTTGGTCATGCAATCTGCGAGCATGTCCTTCATGCGGCAGTACATAAGCTCCACTTCCCCTCATGAAACTGTCTCTCTCACCAATTCGCGCATAATGTCAACATGTTTCGACCTGACGGGTGGGATGGGGTGCAAGCTCAACTTGAGCGCTCCTTGGTTGTCGCATGCAATGGTGACACATTCTAGTGCATGTCTAAGGTTTAGGACCAACTTGCGAAGCCACAATGCTTCCTTCACTGCAGATGAAAACCCCATATACTCGGCCTTCGTGGTAGATGCAGCGACGGTTGGTTGTAGTCGGCTGTTCCCGCTTACAACGCCTGCTCCCATTGATAAAGTGTAACCTATGGTAGACCTCCTTGTGTCGAGGTCCTTAGCATAGTTTGCAACACAATAGCCCTATAATGTGATGTCCGTTTTCATCCCGAAACAATACCCATGTTATGTATGCTTTTAAGACAGCGAAGAACTCCTTTTGCTGCCGTCTAATGCTTTACGGTGGGTGCTGACTCGTGTCTCGCCAAGACTCCCACGACTTATGCAATGTCAGGCCTCGTGGCACTGGACAAGTAGATCAGGCTCCCAGCAAGTTCACCATAAGGGTAGATAGCACTGTCAAGCACAGAGGTAGTGTCTCTGCTGTGAGTAGCTAAACTTTCACACTCAGTGGTGTAGCCTTGCCCTTTGCGTATACCTTTAACTTTTTGAGCAAGTCGAGTACTATCTGCTTCTGAGTTGTTCCAATTGTCTTTGCATCTCTATCCCTAGTGACGATGATGCCAAGGAACAAGTGTGCATCTCCAAAATTGCGCATCTCAACTGCAGACATCAATGCCACCAGCATTTGCTATTGTGCCGAAACACTTACAGATGCCAAGACGATGTCGTCCATGTACACCAACAGCCACACCTGTCCGTCTTCATTAATGAAGAGCCCTGGGTCTAAAGTAGACTGCTGTCGCCTATCTTCTCCAGTTCCTTGCTGAGTCAAATGTGCCAAACTCGCGGCGCTTGCCTAAGCCCATATAAAGCTTTATGCAGCAAGCATGCCTTACCCGAGTCTCCCTCCTCGTACCCTTAAGGCTGCTGCACGAATATCTGCTCGTCCAAGTCTTCATTACAACAGGCAGTCTTCGCATTGAGAAGGTGCAGCTCCAAATTTTTCACAGCAACCTTGGCAAGTAGTGCCCTGAAGGTTGTGTGTTTGTTAGCAAGTGCACATACCTTATAGTCAACTCCCTCCTGTTGAAAGAAGCCCTTTGCTACAAGTCACGCCTTATAGCGCTCAACGTTGCCCTTGCCGTCCCCATTGATCTTGTACACCCACTTGACAGGTATAGGCTTGACGCCTTGTACAACCTGCTCGAGTACCCAAGTCGTGTTGGCATGTAGCGAAGCAATCTCCTCATCCATGGCCTTATGCCACAACTCTGCATCTGGAGCTGTGGTCGCCTCACGATAGGTGGTCGGCTCCTGCTCTTCGCTGGTTGCAGCGCTTGAAGACAAAAAACGCTATGTGAAGTGTGGTGGCGCTCTGTGTCTCACAGGGCAGCGCCTATCAAACTGTTCCATGGGTGCAACTAACTTCTCCTCATGGTGTGGTGCAATGCTAGGAACAACCTCTTCACAAATGACCTCCTCACAAACAACCATGTTTATGGGCGCAATACTAACCTCAAGCTCTGCTATGTCATTCTTCACAGGTGTTGAGGTGTTATCGGCTTCACTGTCTCGTCGAAGACAACATCCCGTCGAACCACAACGTTGCCACCCTCAAGCAAGATCCTACATGCCTTGCAGTTAAGCTCGTATCCCATGAAGGCGCTTGTCTTCTTCACATTCTCAAGCTTTCTCCTTAGGTGCTTGGGGATGTGTGGGCAAGCCTTGGCTGAACACACGCATGTGCGTCACATTGGGCTTCTCCCCATAGATAAACTCCCACGGGGTCTTGGCTTTGTTGCGCGTAAGTGACCTGTTGCGAATGTAACTGGCCGTAATAAATGCTTCAGCCCATAAGGCTTTGCCAAGCTCTGCATAAATAAGCATGGCACGCACACGCTCCACAAGTGTGCGATTGAGGCTCTTAGTTGCACCAATTTGCTCAGGTGTGTAAGATGCCGTAATTTTTATGCTTGATGCCGTGCTCCTCCAAATAGCTGTTCAAGGTTTGGTTTAGGTGCTCGGCAAAAAAAAAAAAATAAAAAAAATAAAAAAATATCACTCCTATCACTCCTCAATGCCAATACCTTGATCTTTGCGTGTGTTGCAAAGAAAGTAAGCGTCTTTTTCACAACAGCGGCAACATTCAACTTGGCAGATCTGAAACGATGGCTGATATCTTGATGAAGTCTTTCAAGAAGGTGGCAACATACCAACTTCCTCCAATAGACGCGACTGGCGTGGGACCGCACATGTCCATGTGCACAAGCTGCAACGGTGCTGAAGTGGTGCGGTTGGAGGTAGAAAAAGGCTGCCTACGCATCTTGCTCAACACGCAGGTCTCGCAAAGGGCACCTTTGCTGCCTTGATGTCCTCCTCTTTAATGTCAATTCCTTCCACCATGTCCTCAGCAACCAGTCCAGCCAGGTTGTCCCACTAAAGATGTCCTAACTTCGATGCTAAGGATGAGCTATAGCGGATGCACTGACTGTCGCACACATCGCATGCTAGCAATCTAGTGTAATGCAGTACACACTCTCCCACAATGTGCCTTCTGCAACAACAATGTTGTTCACCTTGACTCGACTCCTCTTAGCAGTGAAGTCAACCTCGGCGCCTGCACTTGTATCTCTTTGGACAAAGAACAGGCTGGAGGCTAGTCCCGGCACGTGGATGTTAAAGGTTATAAGTTGTTGAATGTACATGTATAAGCGGCGTCTACATTTAGTTGGTACCATCAGCTTAACTTTTATAACTATGGGAGTTATGAGAATTATTAGAGTTACGGCAGTTATGGTCAACCATGGTCAACTTCAACTTTGACCATTGACTTTGACCATTGACTAGTGTTGACTTCGACTAGAGTTGATTAAAGTTGAATAGTGCTTGGTAGCATAATGTATAAGACACTGTATACTGTTTAATACAGTGGGTCGCACATTGTCGCTATAGCAGGCGTGCTTGCTGCACTTGTCCTTAGTGTGTGCACACTTGTATGTGAGAGGCGCATACACATACACCAGGCGCATCACTAGTTCTCAACAGTGGATTACCTCCTCCATGGCCACTTTATATGTAGTATCCGCCCACATAGTGTGTAGGATGACGGAGCCTACTCCCACAGCTCGCGAGTGTAGCTTGTTGCCAAAGCTCATTTTCACACCAGCAACAGCGCTCAGATTATGATGTTCTTTAGACCTCATGGCTGTGTGGGGTCATGTGCTGTGTGCACGCAAAACCAAACAACCAACCAAGCACTCTCGATAGCAATGGTGCTGGCAGCAAGTGCTATAGCCTACCTTGTTAAATGTTATAGCTTGTTGAAAGTACATGTATAGGCGGCGCCTACATGTAGTTGCTACGATCAGCTTAACCTTTACAGTTATGGGAGTTACGAGAGTCACGTGGGTTACGGCAGTTATGGTTAACCATGATCAACTTTGACTTTGACCATTGACTTTAACCATTGACTAGTGTTGACTAGTGTTGACTTTGACCTGAGTTGACTAGAGTTGACTAGTGCTTAGTAGCATAGTATATAAGACACTGTATACTGCTTAATACAGTGGGTTGCACATTGTCTCTATAGTTGGAGTGCTTGCTGCACTTGTCCTTAGTGTGTGCACACTTGTATGTAGGAGGCAAATACACACACACTAGGTGCATCACTAGTTCTCAACAGGTTATGGGCCCACACTCGCTTGTGTGATAGCTTGTGCTAGTGAGAGAAAGTGTTGAGCATAGGCGCCTACTAGTAGAGTGTTCTTTGGGAGAGGGTGAGTTGTACTATTGTGTAGCAAGCAATGGCTGACACAGATAAGATGCCCATTGAGTCCCTTGATCTGCACAACTACGCTTCATGGTCGCTGAAGATGAAGTTGGTGCTGATCCGCAAAAAGCTCCAAAGTTTTGTCAACCCCACCTCCTCCACATCATTGTCAAGAACTGGTGACGCTGGTAGCTGGACAGAGAACTCACAATCAGCTTTTACGCTGATAGGCTTGCACGCCAAAGACTTCCATCTCCCTCTTATCGCGGATTGCAAAACTAGACGTGAGGCGTGGGAGGTCTTCGACACCCTCCTTAAGGCCAACAGCAACTCGCGCAAGTTGTAGCTGAGACGCAAGCTGACAATTCTGAAGATGGAGCACAAAAAGCCAATTCAGAAGTACATCTGGCGTGCAAGGGAGCTTTGGCAAGACCTTGCAGCAGTGGGCCACGATGTGAAGGAAGAGGAGGTCCTGTGGGCAGTCTTAGCTGGCTTAGGAAAGAGCTTTGCTACGCTAGTGACTGTGTTTGGGTCCTCAGATGTGGTTTTGAAGTTTGCTGATGTAGTGCCTAAGCTGCTAGCTGTGGAAGGCAAGTTGGATGTTCAGGAGATAGAGAATGGTGGAGAACCTATCGCACTTGCCGCCTCATCTTCTGAACACACACGAAGCAGGAGCAAAGCAGTGGGTGGGAAGCCATCACGTGACAAAGAGTGTCACTACTGCAAGATGAAGGGCCACTTCATTCGCGAGTGCCAAAAGAGGATCCACGATGAGGCAACCAAGGAGAAGCACGCCACGATGGCAATTGCTTTCTGATATTGGTGAGGACCTCAAGGAGTTGCAGTGGATGGTGTTCGTCCGTCCTCTCCCACTACAAGGGCGTGAAGGACATGTGTAGACGGAGGTTGCAAACATAAAGGTCTGTGAGAATTACTGCTAGCCTATGATCTGTTGCTGGTGTTGAGCTACATACACTAGAGGTTGCATTGCTGTGGAGTTGTTTCTTCTGGTAGCACACAGGTGTGCGGTACTGGTTAGAATACTTCATTTGATTGGCATGCAAGGACTGAATTGTATAGCTAGCTAACAGGAGATGGGAGGGGTGCTTTCCTTGGATGAAGGGTCTGATCAACCCTTGCACGGCCTACACTCTGGTACAGCATTGCTAAGGTAGAGAACTCAGTGTGGTTTTTAGCATAGTTTGCCATTGAGGGAGTCTTCAAAACCACCTGAGCAAGGTTAGGCGTGGTGTGGTTGAACCTGATACGACAAATATGAGGAGGAAACAAGGAGTATTGGAACCTTGAAGTCCTGCTAGCAACACAAGGAGAAGGATGGTGTCATGGAGACAAGCATTAAGTCCGTGGGAGCAACACATCCATGGGAGTGATCAATAGAGTAAGTTAATGTGGGTAAGCTTTCAAGAAGAACTTGGAATTCAAGGTCAAGCTGCTCGCGTGGGAGTATTACATGGTATAGCTTGTTGAAAGTACATGTATAGGCGGCGCCTACATTTAGTTGGTACGATCAGCTTAACCTTTACAGTTACAGGAGTTACGAGAGTTAGGAGAGTTACGGCAGTTACGGCAACTATGGTCAACCATGGTCAATTTTGACTTTGACCATTGACTTTGACCATTGACTAGTGTTGACTAGTGTTGACTTTGACTAGAGTTGACTAGTGTTGACTAGTACTTAGTAGCATAGTATATAAGACACTGTACACTGCTTAATACAGTGGGTCGCACATTGTCTCTATAGTTGGCGTGCTTGCTACACTTGTGTTAGTGTGTGCACACTTGTATGTAGAAGGCAAATACACACACACTAGGCGCATCACTAGTTCTCAACGTACCTATCAAAACCTTGTTTTTGTTGCTGATCGCGCTTCAACTTTTGACAATTCTTTTTCAGGTGTCCCTTTTGTCGCAATACTGGCAAGCACGCGTTTCCTTCTTCCCACCACTATTGTTGTTGTTGGGGCGTGGGTTGGATTGTGTCATGAATGCCACAGCTTCAGCATCATTATGGCGTGAAGTGCATGCCCGTTTTCGACTTGTCACATGCGTGGGGTGACCGCTTTAAGGGTGAACTCCTCACTAGATGACTTCATGGTGACAATAATCTCGTACTCCTTGGGTAGGCCAGCGAGGATTGCCCAAACGACCTCCACCTCCTTCGCTCTATGACCAATGACGAGCAAGTCATCCCACAATTGCCTAGGTCGCGAGATGAACTTGAGGACAAGTTTAGGAAATTCCTCAAAGCATTTAACTGCTTCCTCAACTGCAACTTCCTAGCATAATTTTTGATTATACACAACTGCAAACTTTTGCCACAACTCTTTAGCAGACTTGCATCGTGCAACAAGCGCTAGTATTGGCACATACGCCATTGAGATTGCACAGTAGTAGCAATGCACACGCACTAGTGGCGTTAAAAAGTAGAGCAGAGTGGATTTTACTGTATTGCACAACATACAGTATCTTAAATATATTGTACACTAGTGAGTGCTAGTCAACACTAGTCAATGTAAAAATCAACGGTCAAAGCCAAAGTCAAGGGTCCAAGTCATTATCGACCATAGTGAACTACAACTGCCATAATGGCTGTTGACTGTAATAGTCAAGGTGAAGATGATCATAGAAATTTACCTAAGGAGCCTAGCCCAGTACCGTTAACAACAGTGTTGGCGTTTGTGGCAAAATGGTTAACATGAAAGGGGCCCCACTTGCGGGCGAGCAAGTAGACCCAAGGGGTTTATAGAGTCCAACCATTCTATTTGGTGGCTTGAAGAGCGCATCGCCCTAGGCGAGGAGAACTCACACACGAGTTATATGCGACACACAGCTCATGCTGGGGGATCGTTATGGGTCAATAGCACGGTGGCTACACCCATCACCCAAGTGCAGCATAATACAAATGCGCAAGTGTACAGATACAAGCTGACCTATAAACAACGTCTGCACTAGGGTGCTAGGCTACAACTTTGGGAACTATTTCTTCACGGCATGTGCGAAAGTTACGCGCTTCTTCGGTCTTCGACTTAGTGACGGCGCCATTGCCGCTGATGCAAAGGTCGAAGCCTGAGAAGCCTGTACACCTGAATAGTAAACCACACTCGCCACCCACACCAAGGATGGCGCCACCGTGCTAGGGTTTCAAGCGACTAGATAAGGAGCTTGTGACTGACAACTCACTCTAGTGAATGCGTGTGCCCCCAAGTGCCTAGGGCACTCGGGGGCACAAGAGTCTCATAACTCATTAACGAGTTTTTGATATCATGGGCGCGCATGTCATGCGCTTCATGAACTCATATAACTCACACACGAGTTATAGGCAACACACAACTCATGTTGGGGGGTCGCTATGGGTCGATAGATGGATAAAAACAGTTTGAGCGCGTACCACCTAAGGTGAGGCTCCTTGTTAGCTTGTGCAACTCAAGCAACGCGGCGCACACATAGCCCTTAGCTGCAGTGGCAGGCTTCCAACGCCCGAATTGCTGCCACATGTGCTAGGGCACACCAGCTTTCACGGCTTGGGTCGCATCTCTCGAACGGGCAAAATGTGTGCCAAAGCGCGTGGGGTCCTCCCCTGCCGCCTTAATGGCTGCCTTCTCCCAAAGATGGTGCCATATGGTACCACGGTGTTGCGTATAATGCACGTTCCCCCCACCTGTATAATGGAGCGCAGCAACTTGCGCGAGCCCGCGTGCCGATATCCCTAGGCAAATAACAACTTTTTGGTGTGCATCACAGGGCACAAATCACCACCCACAGCAGCTATATGCACTGTGGCGCCCACACCGTGTTGATCGGTTTTGCTGCGCGGGATGATGATATCCATGCGGCCTGGGTGAAAGACAATGTCCGCCGTGTTGACCTCCACCACGTCGAAATACCGCATAATACCTGCAAACCGCAACAGCACCGCCACCGTTTGCAACCTGGCTACCAAGTCCCACCCGTTGCGTGCAAAGTGCGAGACCATGGCTCGCAAGAGCTCAGGCGCGTAGGCGTCCTTCTTCCGCGTGTTCGATGGGAGCAGCCTAGCAGCGGCCTCACGCACCACATCAATGAGTGCATGCGTAGTGGCAGAGGCCTAGCCTGCCATGTTATGCGCAGCATGTATGGCCGAAGAGGCATGTTTCACAGATGCCGGGGTGGTGGAATCCACCAACACCTTGGTCAAAAAAAGGGCCACTGTGCCAGGGTCTGCTGGTAGGGCAGCCCAACCACGAGGCGTGCAGAACTCCACAAAGCGGCGCCAGTAGCCCTCATGGCCGCGGAGGGTGCTAGTAGCACGTGACGCCGTTGCCACTGCCGGGTATAAGGTGCGCACGCGCTCAATCTCCTAGTCTCCGAAGACGTTGGGCATGAGCAATTATAGGTACGCTTAATAGCAGCTGCACACAACATGTGTCAATGGCCAGGACACAAGTCAATCCGCAATGCCCACATGCGACTATTGGGCAAGCCCCCTTGCAGTTGCGTGGCTTGAGGGCTAGGCCACAAGCAGGCTGGGCCTCTGGGTATGCTCACAACATGTGTAACAAATGGTGCCCACACCCCACCGGGGCAGAGCACGGGCCACCAAGTTTGGGTTGTCCACTCGGGCACAATGAGGCACATGTGAGCCTTGCCTTCGCGGGCATGGTGCAGGACAGTGCCAACATGGTGTGGTGGGGGATGGCACCGGTTGTTGCAACCACTCCAGTCAGAGTGAAAGGCATTGCCGCATGAGCCCGGACATGGCAACACCGAGTTGAAGGCCACACACACAATGTTGGCATCCGTGGCGAAGCGGTCTACATCAAAGGCGCCCCACTTGCGGGCGAGCAAGCTGACCCATGGGGTTTGCAAGGTCCAACCGTTCCAATTCAGTGCTTTGAAAAGCGCGTCCGCCTCCTCATTGAGCTCACGTGGTAACCACTCCACATGCAAGAGGATGCAATGCCGGTAGCAATGTAAGAAAATACGGCATGCCCCTTGCTGCAAGTGCTCGGCCTCACTGCCCCCTTGACGCATAATGTACTACACATTGCGGGCATCGCCATAGCAGAGCACCGTGCGTCCATGTAGCTCCTCCTCCACAGTGAGTAGGGCACGCTCAAGTCCGAGTAGCTCGCAATAAATATGTGGATGAAGTCAAGCACTCAGCCGGTGTGAGTGTGCCTTTCGCCACGGGGGTAGCTGTGCCATGGCGCACTAGTCCCCCATCGGTGCCGCTAGCATCCACAAATTGCACTATATCCGGCTGCGCTATTGGCCAAATAGGTGCCATGTTCAGCTCCTCGAAGTGGTCTAGCAACCACGTAAACTTATCAATCTCCGCCTTGCGCAGCACCATGTGTGAATTTCAGGAGCGGCGCGTCTCAATCAAGCGGCGTGTATGCCAAGTCATGAGTTTGACTGCAGGCCCTAACATTAAGAACATAGATTGTAGCTTGCCACAAATCCTGGCCTGCAACTTTACTGGGACATGGCGCCTCTCACCAAAAGCACGCTGCAGATCTCGGAGCAAACCATCTCTTGCCAGGAACACGTACCACGCCAGCGTGTGTATCCCATACAAAGCCCAGGAATACAATCACTCGACTGAACACCGTTTGCGCCTTGGCATTGATCACCAAACCGCACCATGCTGCATCTGCTTTCACTACGGCCAGGGTGGAGGCATGCGCAGCCTTGGAGCTAGCAGCAAACAGGATATCGTCAATGTATGGCAGGACGCGGATGCATTGTACACGCTAACGGCGCACCAATTGCTTCAACAGCTTAGTGAATAAAAAGCAAAATGTGCTCAACCCAAACGGCAGGGAGCAAAAGTTGTACACTTTGCCCGCAAATGAGAACCCCAAGTAGCCCCAGAAGGTGGGGTGTATGTCTACATGATGGTATCCGGACTTCAAGTCCGTAGAGAACAACCAGTCCTCGGGCTGCAGCAAGTCTGGAATGCTGCGCACATTGTTAAATGTTATAGCTTGTTGAAAGTACATGTATAGGTGGCGCCTACATGTAGTTGGTACGATTAGCTTAACCTTTATAGTTACGGGAGTTACGAGAGTTAGGAGAGTTACGGGAGTTACGGCAGTTATGGTCAACCATGGTCAACTTTGACTTTGACCGTTGACTTTGACCATTGACTAGTGTTCACTAGTGTTGACTTTGACTAGAGTTGACTAGAGTTGACTAGTACTTAGTAGCATAGTGTATAAGACACTGTATACTGCTTAATACAGTGGGTCGCACATTGTCTTTATAGTTGGCGTGCTTGCTGCACTTGTCCTGAGAGTGTGCACACTTGTATGTAGGAGGCAAATACACACACACTAGGCGCATCACTAGTTCTCAACACACATCCTTATACTTCAATGGCGTGTCAACCAAGTAGGAGGTGACATAGCGCAAGTCCATAATGAGGCGCAGCTTGCGGCCATTGTCAACCACGTTGAGAGGGCTCACCACGAGGTAGGGTGTCACACACTCTTGTGCGGCCCCACTATGCACTAGGTTGGCAATGGCAGCCGCAGTGAAGTCCGCAAACTCATGTACACCCTTGTGGTTGGTGAATGCCCATTCCGGGGGTGGGTCAGTCGCCCAAGGTAGCTTGTACCCGTACTCCACCCACGCGAGCACCATGGCAGACTCACACAACTGCTGCCATGCTGGCAGGGCCCGCCATAAGCGGTGCCTCATATATAAGCCTTCCACCACCAAATTGCTAGGTGCTCGTGCAAACACATGGTGTTTCATCCAGTCCTCCACCACCGACTCAATTAAAGTGTAGTCAAGTGCCACTATGCACGCTGCCGCCGTTTCTGCACCCCGTATACGCACGAAGTGAGTGCATGCACTCTCATCTTGGCAAGGTCATAACTTTTGCAAACGATGTTCGATGGAAACGTTCAGAAGGAAGCGTTTCTCGGCGCTTAAGCCGAGGAGTCTCTAAATATCAAGAAACTTTCGTCTGGCCGGGGTATCAACCGAAAGTTATGAGCCAAACAAGTCGCAACCATAGCAAACCGTGTTAAAATTGCACGTTCTTTGGCTCTACTTCAGCGTCATTGCGTCATAATCATGAACTCAGAGTAATTCCATTCGAGGGTCATTTAAGACGTCAAAAGCAAGTACATGCAATATATGCGTACAAGTGTACAGCTACTAGGCTGTTATAACACAGCTACGGGGCTACTATGAGAGCTAATGGCCCCCACGCCCTGCAGGCTCACGGCAATAGGCACGCAGGTGCCCGGGCTTCCCACAGTTGTAGCAGGTGCGGACATCCCGCTGGCCCCCAGTAGAAGCTGCCTGAGACTGCATAGGAGCGGTCCGGTAACTGGTCTGCCCCGCACCCGATGCATAGGACCCCAAGTAGCGGGGGGGGGTACTGGCCCCGCCCCTTGTTGGGATGGTAGGCAGGCTTTGCCTTGGGCTTGGGCTGCGCCGCAGCCACATCCTTTAACGCCTTCTGTAGGCGCTTTGCCTCATCATCATCCATGGCGAGGGGGTTGCGCACCAGCTCGTCTACGACCTTCCATTCATGCTTGTTGGCCATTTCCACATAGTGGAATTGCTTACACACCTCATCCAATGCTGCGCACAGAGCACACATGAGCAACACACATTGCATGTTCCTACGGGCTCAAAGCCACTGGGTCTAGCGCCAAGTGCACCACAATCCGTTCCCATACCTATTATATGCATATGCGCATGCAAATGCAGATGTTGTGCCCTGTTGTGCTCGTTCCTTTGCTGTGGGGTAGTTATAATGTGAATGCAGAGGTGAACATATAATGGTGTTAAGTGCGGGCCCCTCCCCCCCCTCCGGACATGGGGGGAGGAGGGATGCGGAACGCATGTAGCTAATTGAATGAGTGTGTAGCTATCTGGGCTGGCGCCTTCATAAGGCCCATAATGCACGCATGTGCAAGCGTGCGTGGGCGAAGTCCGGAGCCGGATGTGCGTGCATATGGCGGTGCTCAACAAAAAATGAGCCCACCTTTCAACTTTCGGCCTTGGCGAAGTGGGGGTCCTCGGCAAGGTGCGCAGGCACCCTGACGAAAGAGGATGCCGCCGAGCCGGGATGAGCCGCCACCTCAAGGTGTTGTCGAGCCCGCTTCTTCAAGTTCTCCTTCCAAGGGGTCACGGGCTCGCTGAAGCGGGTGGCCATAGCTCCCACTCGAGCTTTGGGGTTAGTGGAGTCGCCATTATAGCGGCGAAAGATGCTCACAAGTAGGGGGTGGGTGGGCTCGTTGGCGACGGGCTTATAAGGGATGACCGGCACCTTCCCATGCTTTAAGCGAATGTTCTCCGCCTCCAACACCTCCAGCCTCCTCGCCATGTCCTCCACGGACATCATGGACGGGGTGGTAGAGCGATTTGGACTTGGAGCCCGATTTGGGCGCTTTGGGCGAAAGCCCTCATCCAACTCCTCATCGAACTCCTCATCCTCGCCTCCACCACCACCCTCCTTATTCACCTCCTCTTCTCTCCCACCGCCGGCGGGGCGCACCTCTCCCTCCTCTCTCTCCATCCTTCCCTCCTCCACCTCACGACGCGGACTCTTAGGCCGCAATGAGCAATTGGCGGCTAGCAACGCCATTGCGGCCGTGGCCGCCACCTCCTTTCCATTATCGTGGGCACTCGCTTGTGACCGTGTGACCATGGTGGAGGGCCGCCTCCGTCCACACCTTCTCACCACACTCACCACCCACGTCAAGGATGGCGCCGCCGTGCTTGACGTGGGAAGCAATTAGATAAGGAGCTTGTGACTCACAACTCACTCTAATGAGGGCTTGTGCCCCCAAGTGCCTAGGGCACTAGGGGCACAAGAGTCTCATAACTCATTCACAAGTTCTTGAGTTCATGGGCGCGCATGTCATGCGCTTCATGAACTCATATGCCTCTTCGTCAAACTCGCATGGCAACCATTCCACGCGTAAGCGGATGCAATGGCGGTAGCAATGTCAACGGATGCGATATGCCACTTGCTGCAAGTGTGCGGCCTCACTGCCATCTTTGCACATGATGCAGTATACACTGCGGGCATTGCCATAGCATAGCATAATCCTACCCACATAGCTCCGGTTATCATGGGAAGGTGCATTAGATTACCACAAATTGACCATAAAAGCACCAAGTCTTTTGTGCTCGAGTGGGTTGTGACATTGGTCATCGCAGCTTCAAACCCGGGTTCGATTCCTGCCATGCACACGAATTTCGCGATCGTTGTTTCTCGATCCAATAACATTGTAAATGGTCACTTCATAAGTGCCATCATCGATGGGTCGTTGGCACGACTTGCCGAGTGGCAGTCGCGCCAATGTTCAGTTGGCGCGGCAGGATGTGACTTGCCTGTCGTGATGCGACCTGTGGGGCCGGCAGCGGTGCGCTATGCGCGCGTTAACTGGTTTGGGCCTAAATTGGCCGAACCTCAACCGTGGGGCCGGTGACCGACCCAATAAATCCCTGGGATAATTTCCCACCTGAGCATACACATCTGCCGAGGACATCAGCGTTCTTAAGTGGGGGGAGTGTAATGGGAAGTTACATTAAGTTACCACAAATCGCCCATAAAAGCACCAAGTCTCTTGTGGTCGAGTGGGCTGTGACACCGCCTCTACAGTGAGCAGTGCACGCTCAAGGCACATACGCTCACGACATGTTGATGAAGTGAGGCACTCCTTAGACGTGAATGTGCCCTTTGCTATTGTGGTAGCCGTGCCACGGCGCACTAGTCCCCAATCAGTGCCGCTAATGTCTACAAACTGCACGATGTTCGGCTGCACTATAGACCATATGCGCGCCACGTAATGCGCTCCTCAAAGTGGTCTCGCATCCATGTAAGCTCATCAATCTCCGCTCCGCGTAGCGCACCATGTGTGAACTCCTTTTCTTAAAAACGGCGTGTATGCCAAGTCACGAGTTTAATGACAGGGCTCGATATCATGAACATGGACTGTAGCTTGCCATATACACGGGCCAACAACTTTGCTGGCACATGGTGCCTCATCAAATGCCCGTTGCAGATTTCAGAGTAGACCATTGGAATATCAAGATTTTGCCACCTTGAAGCGGAGGACTATACCGTGCTAGCAGACGCGAGAGTTAATTAAGTTTCCTTAACTTAGTAGGTGCAAGAGGCCTTAAAGCATGCAAATAGTTCATAAGATGAGTTAAAAACCACAAGAAGCTCCATTAACATTGCATACAAAATGTCCCCCGGGATTGTGTGATATGCTTTATGCTCTGTCGTAGCAAGCAAACATGGGTCCGGTAGAGTGGTTTGCAATGAGCCACGTCACTAGCCGTGCTCAAGCTGCGCTGCGCCCTCGCATCCCCATCACTTGTTTTTTTGCATTGCGCTCCGGCCCGTGCAGCATAACTGCTTGTCATTCGAGCGCGATACGGAGTTGTTACTCTCCCACCATACTAGTTCCACCCTAATGTGTGGTGTCCCCTTGTTGGGTGAGGTAAACTCGCCCTGCATCATCACGCTGGTCTTCCGGCATATCCTCGAACAAGGAAGGAAGCAGCGCTTACCCCGATCAACTGATATGCCAACGCCCTCGCTTGGTAACTAGCAGTTGTGTGCCCCTGCGGAGTGATCGCGATTGCGAAAGGTGGCATCGTCTCAAATGTGGTGGAGGCACCAGCGATGCCAAATGCCCCTGCAAGTTGGCTAGCAGCAGCGCGTGATGCTTCATATGCCTGCCGTCGCGCATGTACTTGTGCCGCTTGATCCAGTCAGTAGCATTATGCGTGCTTTGGGACAAAAAAGCGTTCTTGTTGGCTCCCTTAAACAAGCCCACAAAGTGCTGGGTTAGCGCTAAGCGACATGTCTAATGTGGTCACTACGAGGTCTTGCACAGAATGACGCCAAAGTCCGAGTGGGTCAAATGGCGAGAGCTCGAAGATAATTTGCTGAGCACGCATCGGTTGGCATGATTGAGTGGGCCGCGATGTGAAGGAAGAGGAGGTGATGTGGGCAGTTCCAGGTGGCTTAGGGAAGAGTTTTGCTACGCTAGTGACAGTGATGGAGTCTTTTTATGTGGTGTTGAAGTTCGCTAATGTAGTGCCTAAGCTGCTAGCTGTGGAAGGCAAGTTGGATGTTGAGGAGATAGAGAACGGTGGAGAACCTATCGCACTTGCTGCCTCATCTCCTCAACACACACAAAGCAGGAGCAAAGCAGGCGGTGGGAAGCCACCACGTGACAAAGAGTGTCACTACTGCAAGATGAACGGCCACTTCATGCGCGAGTGCCAGAAGAGGATCCACGAGGAGGAAACCAAGGAGCATGCCACGATAGCGATTGCTTCTTATAATTGGTGAGGACCTCAAGAAGTTGCAATAAATGGTGTTCGTCCTTCTTCTCCCACTGCAAGGGCGCGTGAAGGATATGCGTAGACGGAGGTCGCAGACATCAAGGTCTGTGAGAGTCACGGCTAGCCTATGAGTAGTTGCTGGTGTAGAGCTGCATACATTGTAGCACACATGTCTACGGTATGGGTTAAAGCACTTCACTTAGTTGGCATGCAAGGACTGAGTTGTATAGCTACCTAATAGGAGATGGGAGGGGTGCTTTTCTTGGTAGAAGGGTCTGATCAACCCTTGCACGGCCTACACTCTGGTACAGCACTGCTAAGGTATAGAACTCAATGTAGTTTATAGCACAATTTGGGTAACAATTGGGGCCCGACCACTAAGCTATGGTAGTAAAAGACACTACCATGAGTGAGGTCTGACACAATTTATCCCAATTCGTGACATTCCTCCCCAATTTAACCCATGAGTTCCTCATAATCCAATGAGGCACTAGCCCATGTCGCCGTTTTCGCGGCCGTACCACAATTGGTCTGCCCGCGGCGTGTTGGATCCGGCCCACGAACGGTCCTGACCGACCAAACGGCCATCCTCACCGCGCGACCTGCCATCACAGCGCGACCGCTCACACGGCCTTAGGTTGAACTAGCTCGGCGCGCAGGTCGTGATCCCGCGCCCAGCCTACTGCAAGCCGCCCCAAATGTTTTTGTTTTTGCATTGGATTTGCCTCAGTCCCCTACGGGAATTGAACCTGAGACGTCAAGCTCCGAAATCATTGTATCAATTGGGGCCCGACCACTAGGCTATGTTAGTAAAAGACAATACCATGAGTGAGGTCTGTCACAATTTATCCCAATTCGTGACAGTTTGCCATCGAATCTTTAGAACCACCTGAGCAAGGTCAGGCATTGCGTGGTGGAACATAATGCGACAGTTGTAAGTAGGAAACAAGGAGTATTTGAACCTTGTAGTCATATGAGATCATGAAGCGCATGAAATGCGCGCCCATGAACTCAAGAACTCGCTCATGAGTTATGAGACTCTTGTGCCCCTCGTGCCTTGGGCACTTGGGGGCACAAGCATTCACTAGAGTGAGTTGTGAGTCACATGCTCCTTATCTCGTTGCTTGAAACCCTAGGACGGCGGCGCCATCTTTGGCGTGGGTGGCGAGTGTGGTTTGGAGGAAGGATAGGCGGTCAACCTCCATGAGACTCTTGTGCCCCTAGTGCCTTGGGCACTTGGGGCCACAAGCACTCACTTGAGCGAGTTGTGAGTTACAAGCTCCATTTTTAGTCGCTTGAAATTCTAGCACGGCGGCGCCATCCTTGACGTGGGTGGCGAGTGTGGTTTACTTTGCATGTGTATAGGCTTCGATTTTTGCGTCAGCAGCCATGGCGCCATCAACACGAAGACCGAAAAAGCGCGTGACTTTTGCACCTGATGTGAAGAAGTAGTTTCCATAATTGTTGTTGAGAACTAGTGATGCACCTAGTGTGTGTGTATTTGCCTCTTACATACAAGTGTGCACACACTAAGGACAAGTGCAGCAAGCACGCCAACTATAGAGATAATGTGCGACCCACTATATTAAGCAGTATACAGTGTCTTATATACTATGCTACTAAGTACTAGTCAACTCTAGTCAACTCTAGTCAAAGTCAACACTAATCAACACTAGTCAATGGTCAAAGTCAACGGTCAAAGTCAAAGTTGACCATGGTTGGCCATAACTGCCGTAACTGCCGTAACTCTCCTAACTCTCGTAACTACAAAGGTTAAGCTGATCGTACTAATTACATGTAGGCGCCACCTATATATGTACTTCCAACAAGCAATAACAATTAACAATTGTAGCCTATCACCCTAGTGCGAACTTGTATATAGATCAGCCGGTATCTGTACACTTAGATATTGTATTGTAATGCACTTCGGTGCTGGGCGTAGCCACCATGCTACCGACTCATAGCGACCCCTCAGCATGAGATGTGTGTCGCATGTAACTCGTGTATGAGTTCTGCTGGCAGCACGAGGAGAAGGATTATGTCATGGAGACAAGCATCAAGTTCGTGAGAGCAACACATCCGCGGGCGTGTTCAATGGAATAAGCCAATGTGGGTAAGCTTACAAGAAGAACTTGGAGTTCAAGGTCAAGTTGCCCGCATGGGAGTGTTAAAGGTTATAGGTTGTAGAATTTACATGTATAGGCGGCGCCTACATGTAGTTGGTACGATCAGCTTAACGTTCATAGTCACAGGCTTTCCGAGAGTTATAGGAGGTATAGCAATTATGGTCAACCATACCCAACATTAACCATTGACTTTGACCATTAACTAGTGTTGACTAGTGCTTAGTAGCATAATGCATAAGACATTGTATACTGTTCAATACAGTGGGTCATGTTGTCTCTATAATTAGCGTGCTTGCTGCACTTGTCCTTAGTGTGTGCACACTTGTATGTGAGAGGCACATACACACACACTAGGCGCATCACTAGTTCTCAACAACTTGCCACCCACGTCAAGGGTGGCGCCGCCGTGCTAAGGCTTCAAGCGACTAGATGAGGAGCTTGTGACTCATACCTCACTTTAATGAGTGCTTGTGCCCCCAAGTGCCTACGGCACTAGGGGCACAAGAGTCTCATTACTCATTACCAAGTTCTTGAGTTCATGGGCGCGCATTTCACGCGCTTAATGATCTCATATACCACTGCGGCTGCCTCATTGCTGGCAGTCTTGTACACAGTGTTTGTCAGCAGTCTTTCCAGTCACGATTATTGCCGAAGAGGGTCCTCGTTGGGCTTTTATTGCAATGAAAGCCCAACGAGGACCCTCTTTAGCGATACTTTCAATTGGAAGCGTCTACGCTCTTTCATCTAGCTGTCGATTTGAGATGGGAAGGTAATTTGCAGTGCAGCGTAGAGATTCTTGAGTGGAGAGTCTAACATCGCAGCACCAACGACAATGGCTGGTGCGCGCAGTGCCACCGACCCGAGGGTGAAGACACTGCCTCTTGCTGGTGCACGCAACCCCAGCATTAGCATTGGTAACGCACACATCTTCGATGCTGCATCTTGCTGCTCATCTTGCTGTTGCTCGATGATGGCAGTGGTCTGTTTGAGTACCCTGATACGGCAGTCGGATGTGTTGACCTCGATCTCTGCAGGGGTTAACGAGGTGACAATCATCTCACCCTCTTCGTTTGCACTGTTTGCATAGCTGCAGCTAGAGCAAGGCCAGTGGTTGAAGCTGGAGAGCACACTGTGACAGGGGTAAAAATTGCAGGGCTGTGCAACGCAGTGGATGCTATGGTGCTGGCGATGTAACGCGGGGCTTAGCCGACTAAGCCATGGTAGCAAAAGTCGCTGCCATGAGAGGTTGTGTATTGCTTATTAATGCTTTAGAAGCCCTTCTTAGCCTATTCCACATTAACCGGCATTACATTCAACCCGGCTTTAACCGCGATTTTACCTGCACATCTTGGCCCTTCATAACCGGCAGGACTTGCTCGCATCCAGTCATGACCAGCCATTACCGGTCATGCCGCGTAGTTTTCCGCGGCGACTTGCCACGTTGCCGCGCGCAGGAGCGACCCTGCGCGCCGACTCAGTCAGCTTCACCTCGCAGCTTATTGTTAACCAATCACACTAACTGCCTTGGATCGTTTCCGACGGTCGCCGAAAATCTACCCACTCGCGCGCATCTTGCGCCCGGTGGGATTTGATCCCGCGACCTTTAGAGCTCCGATTACCAATGTAACGCGGGGCTTAGCCGACTAAGCCATGGTAGCAAAAGTCGCTGCCATGAGAGGTTGTGTATTGCTTATCAATGCTTCATAAGCCCTTCTTAGCCTAATCCACATTAACCGGCATTACAGGCGAGCTCGCCATAGCCATTAACATTGTACAGCTCAAAAATGGATGTCCACATATTATGTGCCTCAAAATCAAGGTACAAAGCCATGACATGAAATGACACAATAGGTTACCAGTCCTTGCTTTGGAGAGCTTGCAGACGCATCTTGAAGTGAAATTTGATGATGAACTCAGTATATATAAGTATGTTAGTGCCAGCACGTTCAAACAAGCGCAGCAAGTTTATCGAGCTGGAAGGCTCTATCTCGTCATCAACACTGCACAAACATAATTGCTTCTTTCACTTGCTTGTTCGTAGGTGAGGTTGAAAGTTGGGCTCCAGCTGCTGAGGCTCCCCTCGCCTATTCGCGAGAACGGGGTGGGCCTGCTAATACAGCTAATGGTGAAAGTGTTTGAAGGTAGAGTGCTTGTGCTCTACAAGGCTAACTCAACGCTGCTATCACGCAACACACTAGTGTTTGTGCGCACTTTGCGATATAAGTGATAACAATGCATTAAGATGTATCAATCTCCAAGGTGCACTTATGATATACGGAATGTAACCACACTCACTTGGGCAAAGAGGGTGACACTGTGAGTCGACAAGCCACTACTATAGTTTGCCCTATTTACATAGTTTTCTGCATAAGTGGAACATGTGTTACACTATTAAATGAGGTAATTGAGCAAGCAACATGTGGATGCTATGCCCTAACCAATGCCACCAAGCACACCGCAACTAAGCACACACCAACTGCAAGCTCACGGCGATGACAAGCACAGTGCACGAGAGCATGCACAGGCTTTTAAATGGTGAAAAGATTCTTCGAAACCGGGACGGTGTGTTTCATGGTTCAAGTTGCTTCAAAAGCTCTGACTTTCTCACACATAGTGTCACCAGCTAATCCGGTGAACACTGTGACTACTTATACAAGTCAAATAACTATGATTGATAAGAACATGAGCTAGCGGTCATATCAGGGTTTTCAAAGAAACCTTCACTAGATGCAAAACACAACTTATACATGAATTCACAGCTGAATAGCTATGCGCGGTGCTTATGTAGGCTAGGGTCATAAAATGAGCCGGTCTAGAGTTGTGATTTAGCTAGTGGTCAGTGACGCGCGCGGATCTTCATGCTTATAGGCTGGGTGCAGCTGATGTGGTGCACTGCCACAGCAACAGCTTGGGAGATGTCTGCTCTTAAGCCAACGGGCCCCGCCATGAACACACCCGTAGGGGACACCCGCATTATCAACATCGAGGTCGACAAGAGGTGGTACCCACCGATACCAGGTAGGACTTATGGCTAAAAGAGCCATCCCTCTCCTTCCTTTGCAGTGGCTAGCTTCCCACCGGCATGAGTGCACGCGAGAAGGACCGCATCATTCCAATGCACTTAGCACTATCATTGGGCATAACGAGCTGCATCGCCGCCTCCATGGTGAAGACAAGGAGGTGCCAACACCAGCCACACGCGAGGGCATAATTGCTGCCTTTTGCACGGAGCTCGGACACCAAAGCAAACAGCTTTATGAGGGCACAATATTGGTGGCATGGATTGTACAAGTAGGTGCAGGAGCTCGTAAGCTACTACCAGTAGTATAACATGGTGCGCACCAGCCTCAACACGCGCAGAGCCATAATGAACCCTCCCCTTATCCTCGGTCTCTTCTATTGGTAGGGGCTCAACATTTTGGGAGACTTGTCACCCTTGACACGCGGCAACCGCTACATCTTTGTAACGATTGAGAACTTTTCCAAGTGGGTGGAGCTGGTGCCATTGGCCGACAAAAGCAGCAGCGGGGTGTCTCAAGCCTTCCTCTCATGTTTTCAGCCGGCACAATAGTTGCGCTGAGGTCATCATCGACCAAGGCACTGAGTTCAAAGGGGAGTTCGACACCCTTTTGCACAGGTGCCATATTAATCGTTGACGTACCTCGCGTGACCACCCTTTGGCCGATGGTCTTGCCGAGCGCACAGTACAGACCATTAAGAAGGCACTGCGCAAGCACATGCTGAAGTATGAGAGGAATACCTGGGATGACCACCTGCCATGGGTGGCCCTCGAATACCGGCTATCAAAGCAAGCAGCTTTGCGCGAGTATAGCCCTTATACCTTGCTGCTCAAGTGACCGCCACTGCTTCTTTTTTGTGCACAGTTGAAGGTGGATTGTATGGTGGACAATCTCAATGACCCCAACTGCATACATCACGACACTATCTTTCGCAGCACTCTTTAAGCTCAATGTTCTCAAGGCCTTCATGAACTTGCGCATTGCGCAGCACTGCGACACGCTGCGCTATGAGCGTGTGCGCAGTGGCTTCTACAAGGAGCATCAATGTCGGTTCTAAGCAAGGGACTTTCCCAATTGCATGGAGGCCATAAAAGATACGCGCAACAGTTCCATTGGCCGCAATTTTTCTAAAGTGCTTAAGGTACACCCCAAAGGGGTGTTGGACCTCTTCGGCCAGAACGGCAAGAGGTTGATGAACAACATGGTGAACTGCGCATCAAGTCACCTCCTTTGCATGGCTGGCTTCGGGCGTATCAAGCACCCACGCCCCGCCCGCGGCACATTGTGAGCGCTGCGGCAATACCGTCGATGACCCACTCGTACAACTTTGTAATGACTGTAACACTTGTTATAGCCATTGATAGCACTGCAGCCCTTTGCAAAGGGCTGCAATGCTACTGTCTTAAGCCCTCCTTTGGTTGAGGTATTAGTGGTGGAGTATTAGTGCAATAATTGCCACACTAACGGACCTGCACACTTGTGTCAGATGCTGAGCTCTAAAGCTTGAACCTTCACAAAAGCTCGGGGGGTATGGCTCGTTGACTGTGTGCCCTACAACACAGCATGTATATGATAATGGAGCACAACTCCCCAAGTCTCTAGTACTCAGCAGTGGACAAGCTCCTATAAGCACTTGTCCCATAAAAGCTGGGTTATTTTGTGCTTTTGTTGACATGCTATTGTCACAACCACCACATCAGTGTGATGTAAACCATTTAGTGCAAGTAAGTGCAATAATGCAATAGCCCTGTAGCATCGTCGCCATTAGCAAACCATAAATATGGTGATCAAGCCACTCCCCACCTGTAGCCGCCTAAGCTTGTGACTTTACTAATAATGGCTCTCGCATGCGGGAGCATGCAGTGTGCCCGTGGAAAGATGCAGCCACACATGCACACAAATGCAACGCTACTATACATGCACTCAGGCCATGCACATCCTCAACATACAAGAGGCATACACATACACAAATACTGTATAAGGCTACAGCATGCACACTGAGAAGCGTGTAAGGCTGCAGCATGCACATACGCATGCATGCACTCCTAGCAATACACATCGGCAGATCCAACTAAGCAGGGGTTGTCCACAACTACAGGTAGTCAAGGAAGGCTACAGATAAGGCTAGCAATAGCAGGACGTGGGAGGCGCCTCATCCTCAGTATAGGCGTCAACCAGAAGTTAAACCACTCAAACCCCTAGCCAGGCGCCTCTCCGTTAGTGCAAGCGCCAACTACTAGGTGATACCATATTAAAACCCTAGATAGGCGCCTGTTCTTCAGTAAACGCGTTAAATTCAAGGTACAGCACCAAAACCCGAGGTAAACCACTCACGAACGCCCCACACAAGAGGGTAAGGAAGGCCCCTAAATCATTTAACCCAAGCACCCCAAACACACAGCAAGCAAGCACGGCGCTGACTACAACTGAACTCCCAATACCATGCTGCTCTAGACTTGTATACTTTATACTTTTATACTTCTTCCTGTTGCCTTCCCACTTGGTCACAGGAGAGCTGAACAGCCTTTTCGCCCATCCTATGCTGACACATATTATTCTTTTTGTGACGCAGGCCACAAAAGCTAACAAAAACCTTTATAAAAGCCATAAACACCTTGTCACCTACAATGACCAATGGCATGCATGCTTATGCATGCATATGCACACTAACCAGCTATTTGCAAGCTGCTTATCAATGCCTTGTACAGTTCATCATGCCTAAGGCTCATGAGCTTAAAGATTGCATACACAAACCATTTAGATACTGCACCAACATAAGCAGTTGAACTCCCATACAACCATGCTATCAACATAGCAACCTGAGAGTGATCATGCCTTGCCTGCTAGGCGTGACATTTCTCCCCATTTGCTTTGCAACTTCCCGTAACAGGCTGGGTCCTGCCCCGCACAGCGCCTGCCAGACCGGGATGGCCAATTCTGCTGTAGCCTCTGTGCTCCATGCATGAAAACTTACAAGTCACGGGAGTAAATAACCATCTTACAGTGAGTTCGCACTGATAGTAATTATAAAAGAGTTCACCTGTCGACATGTGCACGTGTTTGACAGTATTAAGCAAAGCACCGCGTGTTGCTTCTTTAAGCGACCCCTGTAGATGTGAGTTCACTATCAAACTCTGCTGTTATGTTCGCACAAGTTGACATATTGGCTTAAGGCTCCTAGAGGTTAAGCTCTTCGCCATAACCATGCCACTTGATCAAGTACTCGATTTGAAAGATATTCTTGTGTGCTTTCGGAACCGCTTACTAAGTATGGCCTCAACCTCATACCCTTCCTCTCCTTCAACCTTGATTGGAGGAGCTGCACTGCACCATCACTTCAATGTGGTCTTAGCAATTACACATGAAACACATCCTGTATTCTCATGCTTGCAGGCAGTTTTTTTACATGCAAAGCTCTATCGCCAGCTACTGTGATTACCTTGAATGGTCCCAACCATTTGGGCAACAGCTTGCGAGGGGCTGTTATCTTGAGCTTCACATTCATTTGAGCTCAACAGCACATAGCCCCCGACCTTGAGACCCTCACCAGGCTTGCAATGCTTGTGAGCATACATCATAGCCTTGTCATGTGTAGCTCTGATGCACAGCTTAGCATGCTTTGAACATGAATGCATGTTAAGCAATGAATTTCTTAGCAGCAGGTACCTAAGTAAATGCTTGAAGTTTCAAAGTCATGGGGGTCAATGGATGCCGCCTATAGTTCAAGAAGATCGGCGTGCTCTGCGTGAACTTATGCCAGGCATTGTTAATAGCAAACTCTATCAAAAGATAAATACTCATCTTAGGTGTCATACCTTGGCGAAGTGTAGTTGCGCAGCACGTCTTCCAACACTTAATTTGCTCTCTGTGTCTGACCGGTTGATTTAGGATGGTATGCTGTACTTAGGTATGCTTCGTGCCCATGTACTTGCACACGGCTTGCAAACCTTATTAACAAATTTTGGGTCTCTATCAAATACCAACTTATATGGCACCCCGTGAGACTTGAACTACACTGCATTAATAAAGCAGAATGCAAACTCACATGCATTAATATCAGTGCGGCAAGGCTACAGCCTCATCATCTTAGTCAAGCTATCGCTAAAGACAATAACAGCGCTTTGTCTTTTCTTTGTTACCGACAAGTCAGCAATCAGATCCATACTAACACTTTGCCACTGGTACTTCGGTACCTCTAGTGGCTTCAATAGACCTACGGGCTTACTACGCGAGGCTTTATTGCGCTGACACATGTCACAGATACGAACATACTTTGTTGCATCAGATGCCATGCTTGGCCACCAATAGAAGCGCTCCATTGCTTGACGGTCTTCCTCATGCCCATATGCCCGCTATACACAGCATTGTATGCTTCATACATGCAGTCCTGTCGTAGGCTAAGCATGTCAGGCACAACTAGCTTCCCTTTGTAGTACCACAAACCATTATGGCACACCAAGTCCGCATCTGCTTTTCTCAATAAGCTAAGGAACCAGAGGTCTGTTGAGTATGCTTGAGACGATCGCTCCAACATATCAAGTGCATCAACTTCAATAACTGTGCTTGATGACTGGTTGTTAAGGTCCTCCCCACCGGGGATTGGCCCTTCCCTTAATATGCATTCTTGGCTCACCAATACCCCCCCCCCCCTGGTTGGACATCAATCTGCAATAAGTCATATTTAGATGTGTCAGTCGGCAATGACTGAAACTGTTTCCATATTTGGGACCTAGTTGTTGCTCCCATTGCTAAGGTTGTGCTCCCTTTTTGAAGGGTTCGCACTTGCAGATACCCCGCGTGCCCGCGCCATTACTGCCAACAACAGCGGCGAGTGGCTAAGGGGATCTGTCACATTCACTCTTTTAGGCTTGTAAACCCAAGTAAAGTTGAAGCGGAACTGAAACTCTGCCCACCTGGCTTATCTTCATGACAAAGTTGTTAGGGTCTGACAGAAAGTGAGTGGTTTGTGGTCGGTTACTACTGTGAACCGCCTTCCACCCTTTAAGTAGCAGCACTTTGTGAGCGCGTGCACCATTCCCCAATGCTCTCGCTCTGTGGTAGTGTAGTTCTTCTCAGCTGCAGATAACTTCTTAATCAGGTATGCAAGAGGATGACCACCCTGTATTAATATGGCACATGTGCCAGCTATAGATGCATCACCCACAAGTAAAGGGCTGACTGAAGTCAGGGAACCTTAACACAGGCGCTTGCATCAAAGCCTCTTTGACTGACTTAAAGGCATCTCGTTGCCTTCGTGTTCGTGTCAAAGCACACCTGATCTTTTCATTGGTCAGATTAGTAAGAGGGGCAACTCTACCAGAGTACCTCAGAGTGAACTTGCAAAAGTAATTGCACAACCTAAGGAAAGAATGCAACTCATGTACTTTCACAAGCACGGGCCAATCCTTTACTGCACATACATTTTTAATATTAACATGGACGCCATCCTTGCTGATTATGTGACCCAAAAAGGCTAACTCATGCTTCCCAGACTCAAACTTCTCCACTACAGCATAAAACTTGTGCTCTCGCAGTGTTTGCAACATCATGCGCACATGTGCGACATGTGAAGCCTCGTCCTTGCTAAACATGAGGATATCATCCAAGTACACAAGTACTGTCTTACCAATAAGCTTTGAGAACACCTGGTTCATTGTTGCAATCGAAAGGTGGCTGGTTAATTGATCAATCCAAATGGCAACACCTTGTACTGGAAGTGGCCAACAGGTGTCCTAAATGCTGTGTTTGGCATTTTCCGATATTATTCGAATCTGATGGTAATCCAACCCAAGATCTAAGGAATTGAATATAGTCGTACCTTACAATTGGTCTAACAGATCATCTATCCTTGGTAATGAGTACCTGTTCTTGATGGTAAGCTTGTTAAAGGCACGGTAGTCCACACACATGCGGAGCTTGCCAAGTTTCTTTGGTACAAAGTGAATAGGCACTAAAGGAAGAGCTACTCAGCTCGATCAACCCCTTTGTGAGCAATTGCTTAATTTGCCCTTCCATGGCAGCATGCTTTGCAAGGCTCATCCTGTAGTCAGATGTGCATCTAAATGAAGGTTGTGCTTCTTGCACCAGAGGGATAGTATGCCACACTTCCCTCTCAGGTGGCATAGTAGGCAACTCATCCATGAATACGTTAGCATACTCATCCCAAACTGCATGCATTGCAGCATCAATTGTGCCATTTGTCGGCGTACCAGATGTAGAGTTGTCTCCCTTACTGGCGACAGGCCCTTCACGCACAAGCACCAACAGTGGAGTAGCTCCTCGCTTAAATTCTCTTTTTACCTGCATAGTACTCAGAAGCATTGAGACGTCTGATGGTCATTAAGCAACCATGACAGATCAGTGCTCACCCATTTGCCTTCAAGACCACTCTGCCTTTTCTCCTTTCCTCACGCTACACAACTTGGTGTTAGCATCAGTGCGTAAGCCAACTGCTCTCTCCCACTGGCACAATTACATTAACCCATGACACTTCCACCAGAATTGCCATGAACCGGAGTTGAGCATGATACCCTTGCATACGCAGTGACAATCGCACTATTTCATGCACAGGTAGAGCATAGTCGTCAAGTAAAGCGACTTGCTCATTGCATGCATTGACATGTCTGCCAAGAAGTCGCACCAAAGATTCACTTACAAAGTTCTTTGGCGTGCCAATGTCAATCATCATGATGACAGGTACCTTTGCCACGGTTGCTGTAAGCAACCGTGTTAAGTTCAACTTACATACACGGTGAAACACTTGAGGATTATACGTGACCCGCATAGATTGTGGAACCTTCGCACCCCTGTTGACCTCATATATCACTTGCATGTCTTTCAAGTAGCGCACCAAGACACAACTACACACGCGTTGGTGTTGTTAGCACTTGCACTCTTGCACCTCACATGGTACTTGAGATGACTGGCACGCGCATTTAACAGCAAATGTTTTCTAGCACAATCATGCAACAAGAATTTTGTCAGCAGGTACACCCATATCATTGTCGTGCACTGCAATATGGCAGGTAGATAGCATTCTTCCATTACCAACCTTGGCAAGTGTCACAACCCACTCGACCATAAAAGACTTGATGCTTTTATGGTCGATTTTGGGTTAATTAATGTACCTTCCCATTACATTCCCCCTCACTTAAGAATGCTGACGTCCTCGGCAGCTGCCCTGTTCAACGTAATGGGAAGGTACATTATATGACCACAAATCGATCATAAAAGCACATAGTCTTTTGTTGTCGAGTGGGCTGTGACATTGGTCATCGGAGCTTGAGACCCGGGTTTGATTCATGCCTTGCACACAAATTCCGCGGTCGTTGTTTCTCGATTTAAGATTATCGTAAATGGTCATAAGTGCCATCATCGATGGGTCGCGACTTGCCCAATGGCAGTCGCGCTGGCGTTTAATTGGCGCGGCAGGACGCGACCTGCCTGTAGCGATGCGACCTGTGGGGCCGATAGCGGCGCGCTGTGCGCGCGTTGACCGGTATGGGCCAAAATTGACCGATCCTTGGGTGGGGGGGCCGTTGACTGACCCTAGCAAACCCCTGGGATGATTCCCCAGCTAATGGGAGCCAGCTGCCGAGGACGTCAGCGTTCTTAAGTGGGGGGAAATGGAATGGGAAGGTATATTATATATGTCACAGCCCACTCGACCATAAAAGACTTGATGCTTTTATGGTCGATTTGCGGTAATATAATGTACCTTCCCGTTACATTCCCCCCAACTTAAGAACGCTGACGTCCTCGACAGCTAGCTCCCAGCAGCTGGGGGATCATCCCAGGGGTCTGATTAGGGTCGGTCACCGGCCCCACCACCTAAGGATCAGCCAATTTATGCCCATACCGGTCAATGCGCGCATGGCGCACCGCTGCCGACCCCACAGGTCGCATCACGACAGGCAGGTCGCGTCTTGCCGTGCCGACTGAACTGGTCAGTCTAACGCGACTACCATTAGGCAAGTCGCGACCTATCGATGATGGCACTTATAAAGTGACCATTGACGATGTTATTTGATTGAGAAACAACGACCGCGGAATTCGTGTGCAATTCAAGAATTGAACCCGGGTCTCAAGCTCCGATGGCCAATGTGACAGCCCACCCAACCATAAAAGACTTAGTGCTTTTATGGTCGATTTGCGGTAATTTAATGTACCTTCCCGTTACAATATAACCACAAATCGACCATAAAAGCACCAAGTCTTTTCTGGTCAAGTGGGATGTGACAACAAGTGTCTCGATGTCAAACTTATGTTCAGAAGCAAGCACAATATCGAAAGTAGCATTACTATTTGTGGGTGTCGCGTCTAAGTCTTCACAGCTTTCCACCCGGCACCCTTATGTGGTGTCATAAGTTTTTGCCGGGTTGGGGCATGCCGCCATCCGGTGCCCCTTCTGTTCACAGTGTGGACTCCACACTTGAGCACTCCCCTGCCTTAAATCTCTTATTTTTTACATCAATGGGGATGTTCACGACCTCAGTAGCAGTTCGAGGCCTCTTGCCATTGCCATTGACCTCTCAAGGCTTCTTGCCTTTGCCTTCCTATTTGCCTTTAGCCACATGCTTTAAGGTGCGCTTTTCAGTTTTGGCAAATATGGTTGGGCGTTCACAGACAGTCAGCTTGTTTGTCTGAACAATTATGCGACTGATTATTGTATTAATAGCCGTTTTGACCTTCGGGTCAAAGTTCCGGTCTGTGTATGCTTCAAGCCCATGTACACCAGGCTTAAAGATCAACTGCTCTTGCACAATTGCAGGCAGCAAACGCTTATAACTCTTCAACCGAGTGGTTGAAGCGCATGCGCAATGCTGCCAACTTGTTACGAACCTTGAGTGAAGGATTCATACCCCCGAATGCCTGCAGAAGGGCGTTCTCAAAGACATTCGGTGTTTCCGTGTTGATACCCTTTGCATTGAACCGGGGTTCAGCCACCTGCCACATGCGGGCAGCATTCCCTCTCAAGTACAATGCCATTAGGGCCACCGCTCTAGCTTTGTCAGCTGCCAATATGCCACCGACTTTTAATGCATTTTGCATGAGATATGGGCTAGCAAACTGTTGTGTAATCCCACAAGCCTCCTTGATTTCACTTATCCTAACATGTGCGCGTGAGGTTCACCTCAGACGATATCATGAACAACAAGTCACGCAGTAGCGTGCCAATGTTCTGGCCCTTCTCATCAGAGGTGCCTATAAGGAGCTCAAGGCGGGGCAGCATGGATTCATTGGCATGCACAGCTGCCATCTTGGCTAGCTACTCTGCATGGCGTTGTTTTATCATCTCCGTATCAGAACGCAACTTGGCAAAGGTCTGCTTGCCCAGCATTGCCTTCCATGTCTGCTTGACAAGGAAAAGCAATATGTACACTATTACTCAGAGCACACAGAAACACAAGGCCCACTACACAAGCAAGCGCCGATACCACTGTCACAACCACCACCTCAGTGTGATGTAAACCACTTAGTGCAAGTCAGTGCATTAATGCAATAGTCCTATAGCGTCCTCGCCAATAACGAACCACAAATAGGGTGGTCAAGCCACTCTCAACCTGTAACCGCCTAAGCTTGTGACTTCGCCGACAATGACTCACACATGTGTGAGCATGCAGTATGCCCGTAGAAGGCTGCAACCACACGTGCACACAAGTGCAAGGCTATTGTGCATGCACACAGGCCATGCTCATCCTCAATATACAAGAGGCATACACATACACCAACAATGTATAAGGCTACAGCATGCACATATACATGCATGCACACTGACAAGTGTGCAAGGCTACAGCATGCACATACAAATGCATGCACTCTTAGCAATACACAACGGCAGTTCCAGCTAAGCAGGGGTTGTCCACAACTACAGGTAGTTAAGGATGACCACCAACAACGCCACCAGCAATAGCAGGACGTGGGAGGCGCCTCCTCCCCAATACAGTCAATCATGAGCTAAACCACCCAAACCCCTAGCCAGGCGCCTCTCTTTTAGTGCAGGCGCCAACTACTAGATATAAACCACCCTGTAAACATAGGTAGGCGCCTGTTCTTTAGTATAGGGGTTAACTCCGACGTATAGCACCAAAACCCAAGGTAAACCGCTAAAAAACGCCCCACACAGGAGGGTAAGGAGGGCCCCTTGAATGGTTAAGCCAAGCACCTCAAACACACAGCAAGTAAGCACTAGGCTGTGTAAAACTAAAACCTCCCAGACCATGCTGATCTAGACTTTTATATTTCTCCCTGTTGCCTTCCCACTTGGCCACAGGAGAGCTGAAAAGCCTTTTCGCCCATCATGTGCTGACGCATCTAATTATCTTTGTAACACAGGCCACACAGGCCAAACAGGACCTTTGAAAAAGCCATGAACACCTTGTCACCTACAGTGACAAATGGCATGCATGCTTATGCATGCATATGCACACTGACCAGCTCCGTGCAAGCTGCTTATCAATGCCTTGTACAGTTCATCATGCTCAAGGCTCATGAGCTAAATGACTGACTGCATGAGCGAGCCACTTGGGTACTGCACCAAAATTAAGCACTTGAACTCCCATAAAGTAGTGCTGTCAACATAGCAGTTTGAGAGTGATCATGTGTAACGGGAAGTGTGACGGTGCTCGTGCCTTGTCACCTGTGAGTTGGTCCAATCCACAACCCTCTCACCAAGACACGGTATTCACACCGGAACCTTGCCCCCTCTGCCAAGCACACACACGCGCCCCGCCACTCGCGTACGCACGCGCATGCGCTCGAAGCTACACACCGACTTGTGTAGCGCCTTGGATCGTCACACAAGCAAGCACACACCGGTGGGCACACGCTAGCAACCCCTGCTAACCACCACCAAGCTTGCACACAAGAAACTAGGGAGCTAAAGGTTGTATTGCAAATTGTAGAATGTCACTTTTATACCTACCAGTCTGCACATGCTACTGTCTAGACGATTCTAGCGCTAGACGGAACTAGAAGCTAAGATATTCTTGCAGAATCTTGTAGTACACTTCTAGACCTTTCCAACGCACCAAAGATCTCCTAATTTGCTGCTCATATGGTCAAGTTATACTACTTGGCGCCAGGCCCTTCCAGAAATCTGGTCGAGCCCTTCTCGACTGGCCCTCCGTTTTCTGGCACCTTCCGGACTGGTCTTGGGGCCCCGGTCGATATCCGCGGCAGACTCATAACTCGCCGATATCCGCCACAAGTCATTAAAAACATGTACCTTACAAATAAGGCCTAAAACGGCCATGAAAATCACAGAATTTGGCCTTGACTGTTACACTCCTCCCCCCCCAGGTGAGCTTCGTCCTCGAAGCTCGCGAGGGTGTCGTCGAGCAAGATAGGCACGCACAACGTCTTGAGCATTAGTCAAGTGTGCCTCTGGCTCCCAGGATGCTTCATGCAACGGATAGCCCTTCCATTTCACTAAGAACTTGCGTACGCCATGCACAAACTTCTCACCAAGGATGTCTTCTACCTCCCACTCGGGTTCACCGTCCGTGCCAATTTCGGGGGGTGGCCTTTCTGGCGGTTGTCCTCGATATGCTTTTAGAAAGGAGACGTGAAAAACGGGGTGCACACGCATGGTGTCGGGTAGCTCCAACTTGTACACCACGTCCGAGATAACTTTGCTGACCTTAAATGGTCCCAACCAGCGTTCATTCAGCTTGCGAACTCCCGTACGCACCTGGACGTGCTTCGCGCAAAGTAACACAATGTCGCCTTCAAGAAAACAACGCAATTGTCGTAGCGCCATGACTTGCGCTAAAAGTTCCTTCTCGTGCACGGGGTACTTCAGCTCCGCACCACTCATCTTCTTGCTGAAGAATGCTACTGGTTGAAGGCCGTTGCCATGGTCTTGCTGCAAAACAGCTCCTACGGCTGTGTCGGACGCGTCGCAAGCCAAAATAAATGTCTTTTCCATGTTGGGGTGAGCCAGGACTGGTGCCTCCGTCAGCGCCTTCTTCAACGCAGCAAATGCATGTTCCTCTGTTGCTGACCAGCTCCAATGCTTTCCCTTCTTGAGTAGGGCAGTCAAGGGAGCAGCTATGCGCGAAAACCCCATAATAAACTTGCGATAATACCCCGCAAGGCCTAAAAAGGACATCACCTCCTTTACATTGGTCGGGGCAGCCCACTCGCGCACCACCTGCACTTTGTTGGGGTCCGGCTTGATGCCTTCATGCGACACAATGTGGCCTAGGTACTCCACCTCTCGAAGCAAGAATTTGCACTTCTGTAGCTGGGCGTACAACTTGTGTTCGCGCAAACGCTGCAACACGCGCCGTAGAAGTGCCACGTGCTCCTCCATTGTTGTCGCGTACACCAAAATGTCGTCGAGGTACACGTGGACTCCCTTACCAATCAAGTCAGCAAAAACGCTGTTTATAAGCGTTTGAAATGTTGCCGGTGCGTTTGTAAGTCCGAAGGACATGACCAACCACTCGTAGTGCCCATAACGTGTGTTAAAAGCTGTTTTCTCCACATCCTCGGGCGCGATGCGAATTTGGTGATAACCTCCAGCAAGATCAAGTGTTGTGAAGTACTGCGCACCTTGCAATTGCTCCAGCAACTCGTCGATACGTGGGAGTGGAAAGCAATTCCTCTTCGTGATGTTGTTGAGAGCTCGGTAGTCGACGCACATGCGCAAGCTCCCGTTCTTCTTTCGTACAAACAAAATAGGTGCACCATAGGGGGACTTACTAGGCCTGATGTAGCCTCTTTTTAGCAAGTCCGCCACCTGCCTCTCGGCCTCTTCCAGTTCCAAAGGTGACAACTTGTATACGGGTCGATACGCTGGCTTGTGCACGCCCTCGATCAGCTCCACACGGTGGTCTACGCTCCGTGGAGGTGGTAGACCAGATGGAAGTCCGTTCACCATGATATCTTGGTAATCTTTAACAAGTTTACACACCTCGGGGTCCATAGTAGCCGTCTGAACATCGTCACTCAGCTCCGGTGCTGACTTTGCAGTGTTTTCGCGCACCACGCACAACCATGCAGCCTTTGCCTTCCGTGGAGACAATAACTTCCTCAATTGCACATGAGAGATCTGGGCAATTGTCGTATCACCTAATTTTGCGTGCCGCGCCTCAATGACGTCCGATGCAGCTTGAATGGACTCTCCACCGTTTCGCTCGATGGTGAGCACGCGCTTCCTCCAATTGATGGCTGGATTATGTTGCCATAGCCACGGTAGTCCCAAAATCCCATCAAACCCGTTCCGTAGGGTGATGCAGCAAAATCGCATGCTCTCCTTCATCTTCCCAATGCGAACGCACAACTCTTTGGTCATAAACGCAGCGCCATCACCTCCAGAGGGTGGCTCTCCATCAGCGAGCTTCACTTCACCTCCTCGTAATGACGAAAGCCAACCGTAACGCCGCGCGATATCAATACTCATGAAGTTGCTGTTGGCACCGCTATCAATCATGAGCTTACACTCTCTCCATCGTCCTTGGTCATCGCAAATGTGTGCTCGAAGCCCGAAGTACTTTGTTGTCTCCTCGTTTGCATAACTCACCACCATTGGCGCGTTCAAAGCCATCTCCTCTCGCTTCTACTAGGGGAAGTCGTTTTCCTGCTCCACGCCATTTTGCTTCATGGTGTTGACGCGACGATCACGGCGAGGGTTGCCATCCGGTGTTGGCCTTTGCGTGCTTCGTTTGGGGCATCCGTACGCCAAATGCTCCGTCGACCCACACGCATAACACTTGCGCACACCTTTACCTCTTTCACCACGTCCGCCGTGCTTCGCCTCACTTCCATGCGTGTGTATGGCACCCACCTCCATTGGTGCAGGCCCAGAGTCAGCTCCACCTCCATTGGCAGGTGCTGAACTTGGTTCTCCTCGTCTCCATGCATGTTGAAAGCCTCCCCGGGGCTGATCACCATGCCTTTGCCTCCAGTCAGTGTTTCTTGTGGTGGACTTGAAGTACAACGCGTCGAGACGCTCCGCGATGCGTATAGCCTCCGCGAGTGTCTTCGGGTCCCGTAGCTCCACTTCTTTACGCCCCAAAGGTTTTAAACCACGTGTATACCTGTTCAATTGCTCCTCCTCGGTCATATTGGGTATGGACATCACCAATCGCTGAAACGCGGCCGTGTACGCCATCACCGACCCCATTTGCACAAGGGCTGCAAGTTTGTCGCGTGCGGCCTTCACGCTCTCAACGGGAACAAATTGATGCCTGACCTCCAGTGCCAACTCTTCCATGGTGGTCAATAGTAGCGCCAACCCGTTTGCAACACGCGTACATCGATGCCTCCACCACACAAGTGCTGCACCTTCAAGCAATGTCGCTGCAACCTCCACGTGCAGATGCGTGGGCACCTCCGTGAGCTTCAACCAAGACGATACTTGAAAAATCCATTCATCCACTGCATCTCCATCACGTTGACCCTTGAATGGCTTGGGCTTTGGCACCTTCACATGCACGCGCGAGCTTGATGCCATGGGAATTTGTACACGCGCCATCGCATGCTCATACGCCTCGCGTTGTGCTTGTGCCGCCGCTTGAGTGTGATGAAGCTCTTCCCTCAGTGCCAAGATGGCAGCTTGAAGCTCTTCCATGCGAGCATCCTCCATCTCCACTAACACACTACACTCCGCTTCCGAATGAAAAGTGTAAACGCCCACACACTTCCTCTCTCACCTTCGTAAACCGTGCTCCGATACCAGTTGTGACGGTGCTCGTGCCTTGTCACCTGTGAGTTGGTCCAATCCACAACCCTCTCACCAAGACACGGTATTCACACCGGAACCTTGCCCCCTCTGCCAAGCACACACACGCGCCCCGCCACTCGCGTACGCACGCGCATGCGCTCGAAGCTACACACCGACTTGTGTAGCGCCTTGGATCGTCACACAAGCAAGCACACACCGGTGGGCACACGCTAGCAACCCCTGCTAACCACCACCAAGCTTGCACACAAGAAACTAGGGAGCTAAAGGTTGTATTGCAAATTGTAGAATGTCACTTTTATACCTACCAGTCTGCACATGCTACTGTCTAGACGATTCTAGCGCTAGACGGACCTAGAAGCTAAGATATTCTTGCAGAATCTTGTAGTACACTTCTAGACCTTTCCAACGCACCAAAGATCTCCTAATTTGCTGCTCATATGGTCAAGTTATACTACTTGGCGCCAGGCCCTTCCAGAAATCTGGTCGAGCCCTTCTCGACTGGCCCTCCGTTTTCTGGCACCTTCCGGACTGGTCTTGGGGCCCCGGTCGATATCCGCGGCAGACTCATAACTCGCCGATATCCGCCACAAGTCATTGAAAACATGTACCTTACAAATAAGGCCTAAAACGGCCATGAAAATCACAGATTTTGGCCTTGACTGTTACAGGAAGGTACATTAAATTACCACAAATTGACCATAAAAGCACCAAGTCTTTTGTGGTCAAGTGGGCTGTGACATTGGTCATCGGAGCTTGAGACTCGGGTTTGCTTCCTGCCTTGCACATGAATTTCGTGGTCGTTGTTTCTCGATCCAGTAACATCGTAAATGGTCATAAGTGCCATCATCAATGGGTCGCGACTTGCCTAATGGCAGTCGCGCCGGCGTTCAGCTGGCGCGATAGGACGCGACCTGCATGTCGCGATGCGACCTGTAGGGCCTGCAGCGGTGCGCTATGCGCGCGTTAACCGGTATGGGCCTAAATTGGCCGGTCCTTGGGAGGTGGGGCCGGTGACCGACCCTAATCAGCCCTTAGGATGATTCCCCAGCTGATGGGAGCCAGCTACCGAGGACGTCAGCGTTCTTAAGTGGGGGGAATGTAACGGGAAGGTACATTTAATTACCACAAATCGATCATAAAAGCACCAAGTCTTTTGTGGTCGAGTGGGATGTGACATCATGCTTTGCTTGTTAGGCGTGACAGCTATGGTATGCTGCAGTAGTATGTGTAATGAGCATGTCTTCTGCTGCTGCTGTTCGAAACAGCGTGACCCTCGACTCTCCTCAGCCCGCACACACACACACACACACACACACACACACGCACGCACGCACACACACACACACACACACGTATGTATACATATATACATACATGTATGCTATATGTTGTTACTTTAAAAACTCATTACTATTGTT
Organism: Chlorokybus atmophyticus; assembly: GCA_009103225.1. Classification (NCBI taxonomy): domain Eukaryota; kingdom Viridiplantae; phylum Streptophyta; class Chlorokybophyceae; order Chlorokybales; family Chlorokybaceae; genus Chlorokybus; species Chlorokybus atmophyticus. The sequence goes on along the minus strand of RHPI01002955.1, from coordinate 248,115 downwards.
ATTATTCTTATTGTCATCAACTTAGATATTCAAAACTATGTGTGTACTGTTAAATATTATTCACATTGAAATAATCAGTTATCAATGTGAGGTATATGTGTCTACAGTTTTATGTCAAGATATACATATATACAAGCATATATTATGACGCCTGTACACACTTACCTGTCGGGGTGTGTAGCAAACTTCACGAACAAATGCCAACGCTTACCAAGTGTTGTCGATAACCACCTCACACAGGATTGGGGGAGGGCCTTTTTAAAATTTCGGATACACACCCCACACACACAAGAGTAGAGTAAATCCACTCGGGCTTTGTTGCTTAACACAACGTTTGCACCACCTAAGTACTCCCCCTTGCTGCTGTTCAACCTAGCACAACCAATGGTAAGGCTCCATGCCTTCCATATCTGTGTTGACCGATCAGGACAAGGCAATCTCATCCTTTATCTCAGGTCTGCTGCATGGCAACACCAGGTGATTGTGTCACATGGATGTGACACCGGCCAAGCCATGTTACATGGGCACGGAGCACCTCACTCGTGCAGTTCAACATACCCAAGGGCGTATGGGCTCATGGGTAGGTTATGCATGAGACTCACAAGCACTACACATGCTCATGAAGCGGAATCTTCACACAGCCCGACTTGCTACCCAAAGTAAGTAGTTCAGAGTGAGATGCCTTGCCTTGTAGGCGTGACATACATGCCGGTCGGCGCAGCTCGTCGGCGCTGCCTTCCGCCGACGCGGTCAGCCGCTCGGCCGGCGGGGTGCCGGCCGCGGGTCACGATCCCCGGCCAATATTATGCCGTCGCTAGTCGACCTCGACCTCGCGCCGCCGATCGATCCCCCGACACTCGCCAGGCCTAACACAGGGCGCTCATTGATCCTGAGGGTGAGTGGCCGTGCGTGGATATGTCCGTCAATCAGCACGCACGCACGCACGCACGCACGCACGCCGGCAAAGCCCAGTCCAGTCGTAGGCTGGCTGCGAGACTGACCACAGAGTAGGCTAGCCTCAGTACACAGAGTAGACTTGCCGCAAAGCTTCACCTGCTTGCGACGGCGGCGTGGTGGGCATCGTCAGCGTCGTCGGTGCGGGGCGAGAGAGCCTGCTGGCAGGCGTTGTTTAATTGAACAGGATTAGTAAGAGCTGCTGCTGCCTGAGGAGTCACTCACTCGGCTGAGGCGGCTTGACTTGCTCTCTTCTCCTCTCCTCTCACGGCGGCTGGTGCATGCTGTCTCTCTCCTGCTGCGCCGCAGGAAGGCATGCGGCGCTAGAGTCGACGAGGGGCCAGCCTGGCCTCATTGGCTAGGCGGTCGGTGCTGGCGCCGGCGCAAGGACACTGCTCGGAAGGTCAGTCAGTGCAGGAGACCAGGCCAGGGGCAAGTGACAAGCTCGCTGGTTGCAAGCTTATCTGGGTGCTGCTTGTTTTGACTTCGGTTGGCAAACCAGCAAGCAAGCAAGCAAATGTGCTGACTCGTCTTGTCCAACTCTCTCTTTGATCAGTATTGCCAGCTGGTCCGATTGCTCCACACTCACGCCAATGGCACACAATAAGCGGCACCCTGCCCGGGCTGCTGCCGCCAGCCTGCTGCTCCTCCTTCTTGGTGTGGTCTGCTCCACCAGCTCTGCCGCCTCTAATGTAGGCCATGACAGCCGCCGCCTCCTGCGCAGCACCAGCTCAGAGCAGCAGAGGTAAGGGCTGTGCCTTGGTCGTTGTGTCATACCTTCTTGAGCAGCTGGCATGCACCTACATACAAACCCAGCAGCATTGTCAAAAGTACACACATGCATACGCAGGCACAGCCGCACACGCGCGCACGCCGCACGCGCACAAACGTGTACACTCACACACTTATGCATGCGCACTCATACAAATAGCGCGCGCAGGCACGCGTGTTTGCATGCGCATACAAGGGTATGCACACACACGTGTGCATGCGTATGCAAGCTCACATGCACATGCACATCTATGTGTGCAGCTACCAGCTGGCGCGGGCCTTGCCAAGGGCCCTGGCGGGTGTTGTAGAAAAGAAGGAGAGTGGTGTGCTTTGCTACAACGGGAGGGCAGTGCCTAGCGTGTTCCTGATCGGCGGGCAGAAGTGCGGGTCCACGACAGTGCACGGCTACATGGTCAGCCCACTCTACGGCAAGGGCTACGTGGCAAACACCACGAAGGAGATGCACTTCATCGACGAACCACACGCCTGGCTGGACACCAACGAGTGGTTCGACCAGTACTCACAGAAGTACCCCTCATGCGACGACCCTATCATCGCCGAGGAGGTAATCGTCATTGAACAGATGCCTTTGTTTTTCTTCTTTCCAGTGCATTGTTGCACGACTATTGCGTGTTGGTGGGTGGGTATACATACGCGCATAATCTGGCTGGGTCCTCGCTCTCGTAAGCGTGCGCGTGTCTGCGCACATATACTGTGTTGATACTCGGCATTGTTCATTTCTGTTTTTTCTGACACAACCCACCCACCCACCCACATACATCAACACTCTCTTGTCATGTGCAGCCGGTGAAGTACGTGATGGACGGTACTCCATCCTACATGCGTCTTCTCAGCGCTCCACTCGAAATCGGCGCCCACTACGCTCGCTTCGGCTTCCATGAAGATCTAAAATTCCTCGTGTCTCTTCGCGACCCCGTCACACGCCTCCTTTCTTGGTTCCACCACATCGGCCGTTGGACCTGGCACATAGAGTGCGAGACCACGTTCGACGAGTGGGTGGCTCAAGCTCTCCCCGCAGCAAAAGCATGCATAGAGAACCATGAGCACCTGTCCAAGCAGCAGATATACCTCGAGTGTGGCATGAATGCGCCCCCGCCATTCGACAACCCGTTCTTTGCTTCTTGGTATGTCCTCCAACTCGAACAGTGGTTCCGCCTCTTCCCGCCGGCACAACAATTCCTCGTTGTGGACTTTCGGGAGCTGGAGACACCTGAAGGAAGTGCCCGCACCGCCCAACGTGTGATGGACTTCCTCAACATACCCTATGAGACACCCATTGTCGAGGAGGTTCTGCACCAGAATGCCGCATCCCAACATCACAGGTGTCCCCCACCCGACATCTCTCCCGCCACGGACAGGGCGTTGAGGGACTTCTTCAGGCCACTCAACCTGGAGATGAGGACATTGTTTGCCAAACACAACATTGAACATCAGCTGCCCAAGTTTGTGCTCGAAGCCGAGGACGATGCGCGCCTTCACGCTGTGGATGTTAACCAGGATGGCTATGGGGACATGCAGACCAATGATGATGATGAGTTTGAGGACGAGGATGACAGCGCAGATGGTGGTGAGGATTACGAGTCCATGGATGACTGAAGTGCTGCTCAGGCAGTGCTTGTCTTTTTGGGTTGTTGGTGTGTTGAAGTGAGGTGGCCTTTGAGTAAGGCATCTCGCGTATTGGGTATGATTGAGTGAAGCACTTTGTAGGGTAAAAGAGATCGCCAGCCATAGCAAAGGGCGCAGAACTAAGGTTATGACCTGCTACTATGAGCAATACTCCTTGGTGTCAGCTTGGGTTGCAGTTTTCTGTGCTGCACAGTATTGCAGGTCTTGTGAACTGATGACCTTGTGACACAGTGCCTGCCGTCCAATTGTGGGATTGCTGTTTCAGGCCTTTGCAGCTGAGCTTTGTAGCACTGTCGAGTGTACAATACACACTTGGGTCAGTGGTGTCATGTGCACACATGGTGTGCGAGGCTGTCTGAGCTGCAATTCTGTTGGGTCTGCATTGCTTATTGACTCGGCTGTTGAGGCATGTCCGCTCGTGCTATTGGCCAGCCAGCATGTCAGGCTTCTTTGCTGGTGCACGTCACATGAGCAAACTTTCAAAGTTGTGTATGCAACCATGCATGGCACACGTTACAATTGCTTACATGTTATACGACAAAAGTAGAGCCTGCCATTCGGGGCAATCAGGTGTGTGCGCATGTATTCCGGCGAGGGCGCGCGAGAGCTAGGGCTATGCATAGTACACGACATAGCACAATGCTAATTCTATACACACATACCGTCCATCATCCTCCATCATCCACCATAATGTGCCCAAGATAGTCTTCGTTATCCATGTAAGCATGCTCCAACGACTCCGCGTGCGTATAACTCGTCATCTTTAGCACACCATTTTGGTCACCACCATCTGTTTCCTGCACACCCTACGACAAAATATCTAGTCACGTCAAATAACCAACACCATGCAAGTTCTCGAACATGAATCTGTTCATAACATCTCTACACATACAATGCAGTGTTGAGGTTGCATGCTTACAAACATAGTAGCATCTTCAACGCATGGTGTTACCCGTGAAACCAACCAGTACCTTGCGTAAGTAGTAGAAGAAGTACTGCAACCCCTCCCCGAATGTGTCCCACCGCACGCTCCACCCATGTCCCCCCTCCTCGTGTGCCCGTTTGCGCAGAAACAAAGGCTTCCGGAAATGCGGCTGCATGTACGTCACATGCCATTCACATTGTATCCACGCACACATGCACCTGCGCATGATGTATACATGCTTACCTGCGCGAAGGTGATGGATACGAACACTCCGTCAGGCGCGAGCACGCGGTGGATCGATGACAGCATCCGGTCAACACGCTCGAGCACGGCTGCACTCGGGTCCCACGGGCTACGATTGTCCACAAACAACACGTCCTGTGTGGAGACATAGTCACACATGTTGATGACGTGTTGATGGCACTGTGCACATGCAAGTGTTATGTGACTTTGTGTTCTCACCATGGCACCCTTTTCGATCACAACGTCAAAGGTAGCGTCGCCAAAGGGCAGATCGAGCATGTCAGCCACATGCCACTTCAAGCCTGCGTGTGCGTGCGTGCGTTCGTGTGTTATGTTGTCTGCAGGTCACCACCACATGTGCAATCTCAACACGTGACAGCTTTCAGTGCATGCATGTAAATAACCATAGCTGTGGCGTACGCGCATCTGCCAGGTACTCGGCTGCTGGCAGTCATGTGGCTTGAAGCGCGAAGCAAATGCTTGCTCTGCACTCGATGACACGGAGATGTGCGCGCTCGCATCCACATATGCATGCACACACGCACATGCACGCGTGACGCAAGCTGTGCACATGCGACGCATCTCCACTCAAATACAAGCGCATAAACATGTACAGGCGCACGCACGCACGCTTGCCGCACGAGAGCGCACGTGCCACATGCAGTGCCAGGATGGCATCCGTTTATCACGATACGAAGCGTGTGCCCCCTTGCCTGGGTGCGTGTGTCTGTGCTTCTCTCGCATGCGCCGTATGACGACGGGCGACAGGTCCGTGCTCGTGACGTCCGCGTACCCCGCGTCCGTCATCTCTGCGCTCACGCGCGAGTTGCCGCAACCAACCACGAGCACCTGCACGTGCGCGTGTTGGGTGTGTGCGTGGGTATGCGGGTGTTGTGTCTCATCGTGAGCATGGAAAGCAGCAGTGTCGGATTTGCCTTTGGGTTGGAGGAAGGAGGGGGTGCGTGCGCGCGGATGAGGTGGGAGAAGGCGCCGTAACCGCCAAACCACTCGTGCTCGTCCTCAGACCCGAAGCGCTCGTCCCTGTCTCCATCATCACATACACACATTATGCTGTGTCAAATGTGGACGAGTGCGCATGCATTGCACCGACAGAGAGTGTGTGTGTGTGACTCTCAGCTCAGCGCACGCCCAAAGATGGCATGCACACACGCATCGGCTTCGCCCAAGGCCACACTGCACCACCTGGTAACAATAAACCTATCGCCACGTGTCACGACGATGGCGAACTGGATCGTTGGTAGCTATTGCTTTGTTGTTGTTGTTTTGTGGGTGGTGCAGTTAGTCTTGTTACTGTTGATCGTATCAAACATCACATGAGCTGTCATTATCCCGTTTTGTCGTTGCTCAGCGCCTGTGTAGTAGTAGACATCAGGCACAACGCTGCGCACCAGTAGGCCGGGTCTAGGTAGTCACTGTTGCGTGCAGGTAGCGTCGACCCTGACGTCGACGCCCACGACGATGCGGCAGCCTCCATCCCCGCCGCCGCCGCCGCCGCCGCCGCGAACGTTATCAGCCTAGCCATAGATTGGATCCAGATACTGTGATAACATGCCACTAACGTTCGTCACGTGATGCGTCGAACAGCTAAGCATGCAGCACCTTTGGCTGTTCTGCGGGTGTGTTGGTCAGAGGTAAGGAAGGTGAGACACGCAGGTCGAAACACACATATCATATCAGTCAACAAACCGGACAGACAAGCAAATATAACAACATCAACACTATGACAGTGCGGTAATCACACCACTGTCCTTCCCACAAAATCGGTTCTTCCTCTCAACTCAATCAGCCATGGTACAAGCCACCACACTCCCAACAAAACCCAGTACTACTCTCTCCTTTCTTACCTTTCCTCAACATGATCATAACTCGATACAACAACACACAAGGGTGTCTTATCACCCCCACTCCAAAAACAACACAATTCTGCACTACATCCCCAACAAACCCAAGGACCCACGCACGCATCCTGTACACCACTTGCTGTCGTACCGCTCTACACCGCCGCCATGGGTCTGGCCGTCTTGTACACGACTTGTTGTTCCTCCCTCCTCCCCGTATTGTACGCGACGTGGTTCCTCTGCTGCCCCCCAAAGTGCGAGTGCGCGGCCGCGACGGCTCTCAGCTCCCCCGTCGTCACGCGGCCCGTGAGGAGGAGGGAGTACGCCAAGAAGGAGGCGAGTTGGGAGGAGTGGGTGTGATCGTCTAAGAAGGCGTCGGTGGCCTGCCAGGAGGAGGGGCCCAGGTCGCGGGAGAGGGCGCAACGGAGACGCTGCGCAGGGGAGGAGAGAGGGGGTGTTGGGGTGCGTGCGCGTCGAGTGTGAGAAGCGCAAGCTCGCACACAGCCTCATGCACGCACGAGCATGCATTGCACACCCACGTGTACAGACATAATCGCACATGCACCTGGATATATATTGGATGCACACCACATGACACCACGATATACACGCACATGCACATGCACAAGCGAACAGATATACGCCCTCACCTGTCTGAGTTCCCCTCTGGTCATGCTAAACCCCCCCTGCACCAGCACTCCCGCCACGAGCTCCTCCTCCCTCCTCCGTCTCACGTCGCGTGCCAAGCGCGCCCCGAGCGCCACCGCCAGGGACGCGCCGAGAGGCAGGAGGAGGAGACCGGAGACGAGGCGGGAGGAGGGGGAGAGAGGGAAGGGGGAGGAGCCGGGGGACATGGCCAGGAGGGAGAGGACGGAAGTGAAGCTGCGGGGGCGGGGGCGGGGGGAGAGGGAGAGTGGGTTTTCATGTGCGCATGCGGGTATCCTGGGGTATGCAATGCAAACGAGCGTGCATGCGTGCGTGCGTATGATGTGCATGCGTGCACGTGTTTATCGCTGCACATCCACCAACACACATCACTCACATGGCGTCTGTCCAGTCCGCTCCATCCCCGACCCCCACCACCACCGCTCCCACCACCACCACGACCCCCGCTCCCCCCACCGCCCCCCACACCCACCACCTCCCCACCCACTCCCCCACCCTCCCTCTCCCGCACTGCTGCTGGTTGCCCACATCCTCCATGTCCTCAACATCGTGTGCGACAAGCAGCTTCTCCGCCATCCGCCGGTGTCGCCACCCGAGTAAGAGTGACGCGACCAGGCCGGCACCCGCGGCCAGGAGGAACGCGGCGAGGAGGGCGTACAGGGCGGAGAAGAGGCGGACGGCGGGGCGGGAGGGGGTCAGGGAAGAGGAGTAGCCGGCCTGCGGAGTGCGTGTGTGTGTGTTGTTGTGGTGGTTGTCGTGGTTGTGGTGGTGGTTGGTGGTTCTTGTCTCTCGTTGCTGTCGTCTTATTGTTCTTGTTCTTGTTGTTGTTACTGTTGTTGTTGTTGACGACATGCATGCGTTGGGATGACAGCAACAACAACTTCAACACCTGAGTGCCATGACAAGACACAACGAGGATGCTGACAAAAACTATCACAGTCGCCAGCCACAGCAGACATACCAACCACACTTACCAGCGTGAGTGTGTAGACTGTGAGAAGGAGTGAGTCAGCAAAGGACTTGTCGTCTGCTGCGGCGAAGACGGCCGTGCCCACCGCAATATACACAGCCACCAGCGCGCCCGCCATGCACACCGCACGCACGTCGCCCGAGCGCGTCAACACCACCACCGGATCACTCACCTGTAGTGTTGAGGACACACACATATGCACACATAAGGTAGATTGGTAATGATGACATAATAGCAGTAAGCATCAATGTAGTAGTGCTGTTGTTTGCATCAATTGACTTGCCTGGAACTCGTAATCCGATTCGGATACGGGCGCACTGCATCCCACCACAGAACAGAGCAACATGTCATCAACAAACTCACAAAAGAGCCATACCATTGTGCAGACTATCACACATGTAACGCAGACTTGCCTGCGTGCGGGTGCGTGGGAGGACTTCACGACGCCCCGGTTGTCCACAGAGGATCTCGGGGGAGCCTCCAACGCAGAGAGCGTGCATTTGTAACCCAGAGAAGGCTGAGCCAAGCTGCGAGACAATATCAACAGTCACACAGAGGCACAACAGAGACCAGGTCAAGCCAGGTCAAGCCAGGGCAGGCCAGAGTGAAGATGGTGCTCACCTGTGCAGGGAGGAGTGCAGGGAGGAGGCGGCGGCCGCCGCCGGGAGCCCTCCACCCCCGTACATCTTTCAGACGAGGAGGAGGGGGAGTACAATTACACGCGTATTCTCTTCCACTCTCTCTGCGCAGCCACCTCACCGCCGCCGCCGCCACCGCCTGCCTGAGCGTGAAGGTGCGATGATAATGTATCCGTTGCTATTGTTTGAACGATTCGTATAGGGAAGCACAACAACATGATAATATGTATATATGCTATCAGTGATAGCCTATCACGGCACATCACGTTAGCTGTGAAATGGGATACCTGGTTAGGCGCGTTGAAATAACGTTATGAAAAAGGGTTAAGGAGCTGAACTAGAGTTAGGGCTGTAGTTAAGGTCAGTTCAGGCATGGGGCCTGCCATGGCGGCGGCGGCGGCGGCCGCGGTCGTCAATGGCGACAGGGCGGTGAAGGACAGTAAGGATGGATCCAAGGCGTCTCCTTCGCCGTTTGCGGCGCTCGGGGTGTGCGAGCCGCTGTGCGAGGCGGTGGCGGCGCTGGGATGGAAGCAGCCGACGCCTATCCAGACGGAGGCACTACCTCACGCACTTGCAGGTAACAAGCTAATTGCAATTGTGTGTTGCATATCAGTCCTTAGTCAGTTTGTATGACGATTGTGGCTTCTGACATGCGTATATGTTCATTGTATAGGGCGGGACATCATAGGGTTGGCGCAGACTGGTTCTGGCAAGACTGGCGCTTTTGCTTTGCCCATCCTCCAAGTAAGCATACTGTTTTACACTGTGTGACTTTAGTTTACTTCAGTTGTGCAGAGGCTTCTGTTCCATGCATTTTTGTTTGGAGCACTGACTTGTTGTTGTGTTATTTGGCAGAGTTTGTTGGACAAGCCGCAGCCGCTGTTTGCGTGCGTGCTGTCTCCCACAAGGTAGGGGGATTGCTATTGGAGTTGGGCCTTGCAATCGAGCGAAGTACACAATCAATAAACACAACAAACAAACAAACAAAGCAAACGTACAAACAGTAGCAGCTACAAACCCACTTTTATGGAGTCTGGGGTTGTTGTGTGTTTCTTTAACTTAAAACAGATAAGCAAGATGTGCAAACGTTGACAAAGTCGTATAGCAACATTCAAACAGGGTAGAGACACAAGTGACTTGTTGATGCATCTGTGTCTGCTGTGAGGCCTTATTGGTCGCTTCGCTGTTTTTCCCCTTGCGGTTGTTTTCCCTTTTTGTGCATACTTCGCAAGACTTCTCTCTTTTTGTAGCAGTTGAGTCGTGTGCAGCAAGAACCTTGCTGTGTCACTAGATGCACTGAGCTTTGCACCTTCCATTTCCATCCCCAGTGCAGTGATGTACATGCAGCCCGCACTCCGTATACATCAAAACAGCAACGTTCAACATGTACAACGTGTTGATGTCGTTGTTGATTTGTTACCTTCAGGGAGTTGGCTATCCAGATCTCTGAGCAGTTTGAAGCTCTCGGCAGCGGCATCGGCGTGCGCTGCGCGGTGGTGGTGGGCGGCATCGACATGATGGCGCAGGCCATCGCGCTGGCAAAGCGACCGCACATCGTGGTTGGAACGCCCGGAAGACTCGTCGACCACCTCACAAACACAAAAGGCTTCTCACTCAAGAACCTCAAGTACCTGGTGAGAAGTTGTTCGCTGGCTTGTATCACAGCATGCTGTGGCAGTCGTGTGGTGCATGAATGTGCACGTGCATTGTTGTGCGTGTGTCTAGCCAGCGCATGAGTGTGTGTTGCGTGCGTGTCCGTGTCTGTGCGCATGTTCGTGTACAAGTGCGTGTGTCTAGCCATGCATGCAAGCCCACACGTGTGGGAAGAAGTGCGCGGTGGCGTGTGTTGTTGTGTCGGGGTGTCAGTGTTTCATGAAGCATGCGTCATCCAACATGGTTTGGCAGGTGTTGGACGAGGCGGATCGGCTCCTCAACATGGATTTTGAGGCCGAGATCGATCAGATACTGAAGGCCATCCCAAGGGAGAGGCGCACGCTGCTGTTCTCCGCCACAATGACAACAAAGGTCCGCACATCACGCGATGCTCGTTGGCTGACACACGCTCACGCACGTGCACACATTCGCGCGCACACACGTGCATGCGTGTAAGTGCTTATGCACACACGTGACATGTATCTTGTCATCTCGCCTTACCGCACATGTGCATTGGCCTGCAGGTGGCTAAGCTGCAGCGGGCGTGTCTCGTGAGCCCCGTCAAAGTGGAAGTGTCGACAAAATATCAGACCGTCGACACGCTCAGACAGAACTACATCTTCTGCCCAGCCAAGTTCAAGGTGCCGTTGCCACTTTTGTTGGAATAACATCTTGGCCTGTTTGTGTGTTTGTGCGTGTACTCAAATCTTGTGCTCGTCACAGGACTGCTACACGGTGTACGTGTTGAACGAAATGGCGGGCAACAAGGTGATGATGTTCACGCGCACGTGCGAGGCCACGCGCCGACTCGCCATCATGCTGCGCTCTCTCGGCTTTGAGGTGTGTTGTACTTCTGGTGACCAATAAGCCACAGTGTTCTGAAGAGAGTGCTGAAACCGCAACCCAACATATTGTTTGTGTGTCCGTAGGCGATCCCCATATCGGGTCAGATGAGTCAGTCGAAGCGTCTCGGAGCGTTGGCCAAGTTCAAGGCGTCTGAGCGCGGGGCCCTCGTGTGCACGGACGTGGCCAGCCGCGGGCTCGACATCCCCACCGTCGACGTTGTCGTCAACTACGACATACCCACAAACTCAAAAGATTACGTGCACCGCGTCGGACGCACGGCACGCGCGGGACGATCTGGACGCGCTGTCACCATAGTCACACAGGTGGGTCTGTGCGTGTGTGCCTGCGCATACATGTGCATGTGTAGGACCCCACATGCGTCCCTCAAGCGTGTCAGCTGGATAAGCGATGCATATGGGTTATCAGTGCTGTGTTGGGATTGTCAGCTTGTTGGCTGCTTGTCGATTAGAAATCTATTTTGTCGTGTGCAGTATGATGTGGAGTTGTATCAGCGCATAGAGCATCTCATCGGGCGCAAGCTCGATGCTTATCCCGCCGAGGAAGAAGCGGTGTTGCTGTTGTTGGAGCGCGTGAGCGACGCGCAGAGGCTCGCCGCACTGCAGGTACCTACTCGACATATACAAACGCATCACACAGTGGCAATGTTTTGCGTGTTCTGACCACCCCATCTACGACAACACATGTCAGTCATAAATGCAGTGGCAGTGGAATTTGTGATGCGAGGGGTGCATTCGCTCATGTTGAGTTGTTTCTATGGCAGTTGAAAGAGAGTCAGCACTCTTCCAAGGGACGAAAGCGCAAGGGTGGAGAGGACGATGAAGATGGCAGGATGGGTAGCTCGGACGGGAGAAAGGGAGGAGGGAAGAGTAAAGCAAAGCTGCATAAGAAGAGGTTGAAAGAACGATAGCATTGCGCAGGTAGCACTGTGTAGCTTAGCTTAGCGAAGTGTTGAATGTGTTGTACAGGTAGTTGCTTTATTCATTCCTTATAGGCTAATTGGTTGCAAGATAGTTATCGTGTGCTCTCATCGTTTTATTCAATGGTCCAATAAGTAGTAGTACTGATGGTGAGTAGGTCATGTGCGCGTACAGCATGTGTCGCAGCATTGTGGGTATGCGCAAGAAGGACTGGGGATTTCGTGCATGCAAGGTCAATTGCGTGATCACATGCCAGTCAAACAGCAGTACAGTCTCTACGCGCATCAATCACACAACTAAAACACAACCACCGGGCTAGTTAATAACTACTGCATTGTTTCACCTATCGCTTACCTACCTACTCACCATCCCCGCTAGTCATGTATGCACGCTTACAGTCAGTTGGTTACCTGCACGCATGTGCAGCAGCACAGGTACATAGTCTTCGCGGTTTTCACGGCAGCAATCAGCAAGAGCAGCAGACGGACTCCCCCTCCCCATCTCCCGTTCGCCTCCACCCATGCCGTCACTTCCGCCGCCTTTCCCTGGCAGTTCTGCACATAACCCTCGCGCAGGGCCCCTCTGCCCTGCCCCTCAGCCCTCCCCATCCTCCTCACACCCAGCAACTGTCTCGGGTGCTGTGCTGCCAGTGTACTCATGGTATAGCAATGGGTTTTCCCAAGCATTCATGAATGAATGATGATGTGCAACATGCTCAGTGTGTGTGTAAAGCAGTCATGTTGCACGCATAGAATAGCCTTTGAGGCTTTTATACACCATCGTATAGTGAATGTGTTTCTTCGATCAGCTTGTTTGTGGTAGCAACGAATGCCATTTCCTCTAGTGCCTTAATTGGGATTCAACCTCGGTAGCTTACCCCTGAACCTGACCGCGCAAGAAACCTATTTCCACCTTTTCAACTTGCAACTGTTGATACCGCACGTCATACACCGCATTCAACGTAAGACATGTAGATATGCATTGCAACCTTTGCATAAACATTTATGAAGGGTGTGCACACAATGTTGGTCCTGCCGATTAATGATTGCAAGCGTGGTGAAGCTCCCCAATTCCGTTTAATGCACTTGCGCTTTTTTCTTTGTCCTTTTCTTTGTTTTGGTGGAAGTTATACAATATGCATAATTATGCATATGATATAACGGTTATAACGTGCATTCGCCGTTAGCGTTGTGCACGGGGGCTGGCTGTTGCATCGCACATTTCATTGCATGCATTGGCATAATGTCGGCAGTGCAGCAGTGCATGAGACCCCACTGTCAGCCGTCTAAATGAACAAATAATAGGTAACCAACAGGCAAATAACAGGCAAGTGCTACACATCATGGCATGCGGAACCCTCACTTGGTTCATATTTACCATATAAGAAAAAAACCGAGAGTGACTTTTGCTAGCCCTTAGCCGTGGCAATGAGCCTTATTAATCACTTGCATGCAATGTGCATTTAGCATAATTGCAAGCATTATTATATCAGCTTGCAATTTTCAGTATTGTTGTGGGTGTACGCTGTACATTTACAACTTACAATTGTAAGGTATATGAATTGACAATTTACTGCTGCAATATGCGTGACACCATATACATGGCCTGGATAAGATTGATAATTGTGCATGATTATGCTCGTAAGAAGCATAATAAGCATGCTCACTGTACTTTGTTGGAGACGGCTATGACAATTACGCAATACGATTGGTAGACTAATCTCAGATAGTTTATATCCATTACTGAGATGTTGCATTAGGTAAACAGAACACAATTTGTATCTTGTTTATTACATGCCGACTTTAACAACGCGTACAATATAGCAATAGCATAAGTATTACATTGATTCTGAATCAACTTATGATATTGCTGCATGTTAATTGCAATAATGTCAAGCTCAAACCTTGCGTGCAAATTAATAATTGATGCAGCACGAAGGCATTGCTGCAGCAAATATAAAAGGGGGAGAGGGGCGCGAGCGGGGCTATGACATAATATGAATTGCGCATTGTCGCTGTCGGCGATACTATATTAAACGTTGCTGATATAAGCCGCTCAACTTGTAAATGCTGTGATAGTGGTTCAACCATCATGATAGACAGCAGATGTCCGCACTTGCAATGGTAAAGACTCGCTATTATTGTCATAAGCACATATAACACGATTTGTATATCACGTATGGTACAGCTATGATGTGTATCCCTGCCTTGAAGGACATCTTTCACCCACACACGTGCAAGCGCAAGTGCACATATGCAATCTAATGCACACGACATGCGACATGCGATAGCAGACTCATAAGCCGTGTTTTTATTTAACCATGCATTATACAGCGATGCGCCACCTCCTATTGAGTATTGCCTAACATCCTGGATCATCATTATTATTGGAGTAAAAAGCAAAATCATGTACAAGTCATCTCTTGTACAATCTCCCCCGTTATAAGAATCACTTTTATCTTTCAATTTTTTATTCCATTAACGGGGTCATTCTCTTGGCATTTATTATAATAAATATTTATTATCGTTCAAAAAATATATATAACACTAACAGGGGTGTTGCCTGATAACCTTAAGCTACGTCAGTGCATGTTGACGTGGCACAATGAGAATCAATTAATATTAAGTAACAATTACGTTATATACGACACTATACATGAGTTTTATAATATATGTATTTTACTATCAATAAAATAAGCATGCTGTTCACGAGGTATCCTCCGTTACAAGACTGAGCCCACTTGAAATTTTAAGCCTTCGCTTTAGTCTTATTGCGTACAAGACTATTCCACTAACTGATGCTGTTTGGCTGTTTGGCTGCAACCATCTGTCATTTGCAAATCTATGATCCTAATGGTTTTATTCTCTTAAACCGAAGGCTTCCAAAGGGTAGACTGTACGTGCTGCGATGAAGTAACGGTACCCGTTCACAGAGATTGGCACCTACGTAAACGTCACATCAGGACGTGAGAAGGTTCTAGGCCTATCACTGATAGGCTTATCAGGTGTAAAACCCTCCAAGATGCGTTATATGGTCCATAAGTTATGGAGCGCCTGTCAGCACGAACGACGCACGCGCACACTGCGTGCCATACTTGTTTCAGTACTGACGCCATAACTCCTTCCTCACTTGTTCCATCAGTTGACAACTGTTGAGCGCCGAGCAGGAGGTGTGCGCTTTTTGTCAGCTTTGACTATTCGACTCGTCGTTTCAACGCTGCATTACGATAGGCTGTGGCTTAAAGTACATCATGCAGTCTGACCAAAAGTACATACCATACGAGATTTCAAACTAAGAGTGACGGCCAACCGCCTGCCTGCCTGCTTGCAGCGCCCGTTCCCTGTCCCGCCAACGGCCTGGTCCAAGCTCTGACAGCGGTCCACCAAAGATTCATTCAAGTCATGAAGATTCAAGCTCACGATTCACCCAGAAGATACATTAGTCAGGAAGCAACATGAGGTATAGAATGGAAAGCGCTCGGGCTCTCACAGCGAGCCTATGCAGTCTGGGAGCCTCTCAGACGGCGGGGGTGTTTGCACCGAGTGTTTACACCGGCGCATTTGGTACACAAATGCCGTCCGATGTAGATGCAAGTCCTTCACTGGTCGATGTACAGATCATCTAAGGCTCATGTTGTGTGTCGCGTTCGTCTTTGTGTTACACCGGCGCATTTTACGACAACCGGCGTTGCAGCAAGTCGGCGACGACGTCTGTAGCCACGTCACCGGCACTGAGGCAAACGCCGCTGCGGCCAAATGCGCCGGTGTAAACGCCCTCTGCATTTGATATATACCGGTGATGGTGCCCTCTGATCGCGGTCTTTTGTTGACCGACCTCAGTCTAAGGTTGTTGCCACGCTTTCGGTTACGCCTGAGGTAGCTTTTTCCGAGTATACCGCCTCGGCACCGTTTTTCGGTTACGCTGCAGATATTACTTGACCTTGCGCGTTTGAAACGACGCTGAGGCAGGCACGGTTACTCCTAACCGCCCGCTCTCCTAACTGCGCTCGTTGTACTGTTCGCTGACCACTGTGACTTTCTCCCAGCCTTCGGAAGTTAAAATTGCGCTAGTTTTCGCTAACCCACTGCTACATAGGCGTTACGCGAAAAAGTAGCGAAACGAAAGGTTCCAACCAGATATAAATGGCAGCAAAGGCGACTAAATCCAAAATATCCTGGGTACTTTCAGTACCCAACAGTTACTGGTTTGATACGATTCGACCTTGTCAGAAGGGACACAACAATATCTTGACCCGCCAAGCTTGCGTTGTCACGTGAGCCTGTCACCAACGACATGCCCTTTATGTTACGCGAAAAGCGCGTGACGTTACGCGCGTTACGGCTAGTTGGAAGCCCAGTCAGTTACTTGTCAAAACACGGCAGTCCGTCTGACTGAATTAGTCAGACGGACGCGAGTGAGTGATTGGCACATTTGACTAGTTGGTTCCGCCTATGGCGGTCAGTCTGGCAGTCAATCTGACCGTTCTAGCACAATTGACTTGGCACAGATCTTTAACCAATAGATAAATTGGGTGGGTACACATTGATACCCCAACCTCCCTACGACTTGAGTACATGCGTAACACGATAGCATTAGACAACACTTTTGTTGGTGATGGTTGTCACACACATGTAGACTACCACGGTACTATAATCGCTACCACGTAAATGTGATACGATTATTATTTTTAATTAATATTTTTCTATTATATCAAATACATAAATTAAGGTTATTTATTGCAAGAATGGGTGCATTTTGCTAATTAAGAAAAAACATTAAGTATGGAAAGACAATTGTAACATAAAGAATTGTCTCAAGGTTGACGAGATGTAATCATTGCCATACACGTTATTTCAAATGTTTGATAAATCGTGCAAATTACATTAACCATACACGGCTTCATATGTGCAGTGTACCTTATATAGGTGAAAATGTCATTGTTGTATGACATGAATCCGTGAATCATATTTAGCAATAATGTGATAATGAACCCAAGATTATACCTTAATTTGATATATTATTTATACATAACATATGATTACAATCCATAAACATGACGTATCCACAAAAACATATGACGCAATACTTGTATGTGACATGTGTCCCTTTATATATTGAACGCTTTGCACAACGTGCTTACGTGCTAGCGTTGACTTATGGTATACGTGACTCGCATCGTGTTATAAACCATGGTTTATAATGCCACATAATTATATATTAATGCATATTATACATGAACACTTAGTCATTGGATAAGTGCTGGTAGCGGTTGTCATTATTGAACATGCTTAATCTTGAGATCAGTTATGCATCTTTAGTGACTCATGAAGCATTTGAGGCTTCATGTTCCCATGGGTTGTCAGCAAAAGGAGGGTTCAAACGAGGGTGAAACGCTCGATGGCCTGCAAACTGGTTGGTTGCTGGGCTATGCTTGCAGAAACCACTCGTGTCGCGTTGCGCCGAAGCGTTTGATAAACGGAAAACCGGCCAGCGTGCGCCCGGTTAAAACAGCGTTACGTCAGACTTAACTGGTCGACTTGCGGCGGGCTGGCCACACGCTGCTCGGTTGCTGACCAAGGTTAGGGTTAGCTGCCCTCCAGTTACGTCCACAAGGTCCTGCGCGGCCGCTAGCGCCGTAACTTACCTGGACGGTTACGCGGAGAGAGTAACCGAGTGACGAGGAAACGACAGGCAAAAAGCGGCTGCGCGTAACCGACAGCCGTAACGCACTTGTTCGTCAGCAAACCGCCATTGGCGCGTAACTGTCTTCCCAACACCAGTTTCAGACAAGGCACTAACCAGATATATTGGCACCAAAAGCTGAGGCAAAAGCTTGCTTCTCAGCTACTTTTTATGGTTTCTTCGTAAAACGGCAATACAGCGTTAGCAACGGCGAAAAAAAGGCGAGGCGTAACCCTTCGTCTTTTGCGCCCCATTTCTCGCAGCCACAAACCATAGAATACGCTTTCTTGCGACACGAGGCCGTGCTCGCCGTAACCGAGAAGGCGGAAATGCGACAAAAACGGAAGTTGCCGCGTGGCGGGAGAAAGCCCCAAAACTCGTCGGTTTACGTTTTAGCTGCGGGCTTTAATTTCGCTGTGGCTTCTGCATTTTGGCTTCTGCGGCGAGCGTGGCGAAACTTTCGCTTTGTCCGCAATATAAGCGGCAAAGCAGCACCTGCTCGTCATCTGTGCAGTTGTCGGTGTCCTTGACGGTCGGGTCTGCTGCTGCTACGGCGGCGGCAGAGGGCAAGCGGCGAAGCTGGTATACGCTAGGCTGACGTACGAAGCAATCAACAGCTAGAACGCAAGCGGCTGTGCGCTCAGCCATGTCTATCGCAGGCCTCCAGGTGAGCCACTTGCCAATGGCTTGATTTGCTCTTTGTGATTGCGACTCTCTTGCTCTTGACCGATGGGTGATGACGATTTTTTACAATATGCTTGAATTGTCCCTCGTTGGCCCGTGGGCTGTTGTAAACGCCCCCCCCCCCCCCCCCCCCCCCC
>RHPI01002955.1:173950-229464 GCA_009103225.1 Chlorokybus atmophyticus | reverse complement strand
CCCCCCCCCCCCGCGCGCGCTCCCTGTCCCTGTTTTTTTCCCGCGTCCTAGATCTAGTTGAGCTGATGGTGCTTGCACGCAACAGTAACTTACATCGTAGCATTGGCGCTTTTAGAATATCAGTAGCTGGAAGTACTGCTCTTGCGATCAAAGCCCCTGTGTTGCAAATCTTAGGCCACGTCACAATTTCACTCGCACTGTCCAAGCCTGGTCCAAAATCCACAACACTCAACCCTAGTGTATCATGCTTGCTGCTTTTCACAACAGATCACACACAGTCATGTCCGCATTGTCTCAATGCGTCTTCTGACGTTGTTTTTGACAACTTGCCAGGAGACGGCGATGGTGTTGCCACCGGTGTCACCCTCATCATCAAGGATGAGCCACATGCGCCACGGCCAGCAGCTGCTGCAGCAGCAGCAGCAGCAGGAGCAGAGGCGAGGGCGGTCCCGTGAGCGCAACCAGCAGCAGGACAGTCTTAGGCACAGGCGTCTTCAGGAGTGGCATAGCACAGCTGAGGAGACTTGCGAGATCGAAGACGTGCGCAAGCAGTCTGAGGAGCAGATGCTGATGAACAACGAGAGCACCTGCAACAATGCCTCATCAGCCATGGCATCACCCCCCTGCAAAGCCTTCGCAAGGCTGCCCGGCAAGCCGGATCTCCAGCAGCAAATACTGCTTCAGAAGCTGCTTGAGACGCACTTGAGGCCCGTGCGCTCGCGCTCGCTCGATGCGCGTGGTTCGGTCACATGCAGCAGCGAGAGAGGAAGAGACAGAGAACGGGAAGCGCGCGTGAGCGGCGGGAGCGTTAACAGCGGCAGCCACTATGCTCCCAGCTCATCCTCGCGCTACGCTCTCGACAGCAAGGACGCCACAGCAAAGCTCTACTCGCCAACATGGCGGGCGGCTTTGGAGAACGGCTGCACTCTCAGCTGCAGCGGCCTTGGAAATGGCGGCTCCGGCTCGTCGTCGCCAGGCACGGGTGGAAGCGTCTGTAGCAGCTCGTGCGTGGGTGTGCTGCTCAACCGCGTGGATGCCGACATTCTCGAAGCCGAGAAGCGCGTCCGCGCCCGTGCTGAGAAGTCTGCCTCAGGCTCCGCTTGCGGCAGCCCTGCACCCCCTCTCAACCGCAATCGTGTGGTGCCGCCCCCTCTTCACCGCCGCCCCTCAATGCAGGTACAGTCACACACACTTTGCTTCCTGCACCTGCCTTACTCGCCCTGCTTTTACTTGCCTTTAAAATTGCATTGGTCATACATATGCACGCAGACACCCACACTTACACGCGTCTCATAATAGGTGTCTCGCCTTTTGCACAAGCTGATGAGAAGCTGCCGGCTACGTGGGGACTTCGATATTCCCTCATCGGCACCAGCAGCGCCCTCATCGGCGCAGTCTTCCGTACCCAACTCGCCTCTACACGCGCTTCGCCACAACAGCATTTGCGCAGCCGGCGCGTAGGATGCACAACCGCTTCCACTGCACCCTCTCTTGTCACCTCTCTCCACCCGCAGTTGTGCAGACCACAGTGTTGCACCACATCAAAGCAAGTTTCAACCCGTTGTTGAAGACTTTGTTTTATCCGCGTTGAAAACGACGCAAGACCCAGCCACACACGCTGGTCATCATCACCTGCCACGGCTAAGCACTGCGCGTGCAACATGCTCAAGCAGTGCCGCAACCTCGTCAGTTGTACAACCTTCAACTTCATCAAGTTGATCCTTACTCTGTTGTCTTACTACAATAAGCCGGCGCCACCTCCGCTGCCGGTTCTTGCCACTTCTGGCTGCCTCCATGTAGAGTTGTGCACGCGTCGATGACACTTGGTCATGCGTGTTGCATTTAATTATACTACTGTTCAGCACAGAGCTAGTCAGGTAGTTTGTCAGTCCCCTTATTCTGACTGAAACTCCTGCTGCTGCTGCCAGCTGTGCAGCCCATTAGCCCGCCAATTAATCAATGGTTGTAAATGTCCTTTTTCTTTATTTGCGCGTGTGCGCGCACCTCATCACAGTTGTGGGTATGCGTGTTACGCTTGCTGCCATCTTCCTTTTGCTGTACGTATGTTTTTTAGTCCATCCTCTGAACTGTCCATCAACCATCCAACTCAGGCCATTGTGACGTTGGCACTGCTGTCGCAGAGAATGGTGTGGCATGCTAGATTGATGTAGACCTAATGCACAACAAACCCCTTGCTTTGCTGTTGCAGCAATGATGCATTATGGTAAGTCACAGCATGTTGTAGCTCACAACCCAACAAGAGTATATACAAACCTTACAACTCACTTGTCTGTACACAAGTAACGCGAAACATAGTGTGATACACTCTAGAAAGCGAACACTATCTGAGAATGTGTGATATGAGTCCCGAGTACATCTTGCGCGCGGGCGGCACGATGTCGAGCGTGGATTCAAGCATGTCCCAGTAATCGCGCTGCCAGAAGATGCGGCCCGACGCGTCCAGCTTCGCGTGCGTCACACCGTCCACATGGAAAGCGGGACCCACCAACGAAGGCGTGAACACAAACTTCCACGTTGCAAACATCTGCTTCTCCTCTACACAAAACACTCTCATCAGTCGCAATAAGCATGATCAATTCCAAAGACACACGTATGTGCTGAATTGACACGCGTGCATACATTAAACACTCATACACATACACCCATGTGTACGTGCGAGCGTACACATGGGTGTATATGGACGTGTGAGAATAATAATACTTGGGTGCGTAAATACGTGTGTCAGTCTTCCCACCTGCAATCACTTCAAGGATGTAACCGCGTTGCAGCCTTGCGCGCGACAGCAGCTTCCTGCCATATGACGCGCATATTACAAACTTGTTGCAGAAACCAGAAGCATGTGCTGCAGGGGACAGAATGTGTCAACTTATACTTGATGAATGAGATTGATCTATTTCACTAACCTGAGCATGGCCTCAAGCTTCTCCCTGCCTTCAGTCTGCACAACAGGGTCCCTGAACCTCACGTCCTCTGTGTATAGATCCTGCATGCACACGCATGCAAAAATCCAGAAGTGTGTTGCAACGCTCCACACTCACAATGATATCTACATGCATGCAGCGTGTGTACTTATGTCGATGATGGATTCTGAAATAATGGCGTAACTAGAAAAGAGTCAAACGCAGCCAGTTGCAATATAACCCTAACCCTTAATGCAAAGTGCTTTGATTACATGCCCGGGACCTTAATAATGGAGAGGCCGCCGGCGCCTTTGCTCTCCATGCCATGGATGAGGTCCCTAAAGAGCGCCTCTGCCCTAGTGTGAGCAGCAACGTCCGTCCCCGCCTCACTGGTTGCCGCCGCCTCCGCCGCCAGTGCCCCAGCCAAAGGGCCAACCACCACCGCCTCCCTGAAGCCCGCTCCCGGAGCGCATGCCAGCGCCCTCTTCCATCCTCCTCCTCCTCCTCCTACCCTGCACCCCAATAAAGTCGGCAGCCGCAGCGACGACGCCACCAGCCCCCTCCTCGCCGCCGCCGCCGCCGCCATAGCGGTGAAGGTGTAACAGTAGGGCTTAGTTCAGGGTTGATGTTTGGGCGTAGGTTGAGATTGAGGTTTAGGCTTGGGTTTAGTCATGGCTCAGGTTGACTCTCATGGGAGCGGCGGCGGTGCTGGGTTCGTTGACGTGGCGCTGCGGGGTGTCCAAAAGGGACTACAGAGCTCTCGGTGTAAGGCGCTCGCCTCCGCCTCCGCCGCTGTCGGCTAAGGCCCTCAGGGCTGCGGGGGAGCAGCACAGGGAGGGGCAGGAGGAGGAGCGGCAGGACACGGCGCAGGAGGCGGTGGATCAGGCCTGCATGCGGTTGGCCCTTGATCAGGTATGGTACACACTCTGTAGAAGGGGGACGTTATGCGCGTGCATGCATGCATGCATGCATGCAGGCATAATGCCAGCGTGTGTGTGTACCTTGCTACGTTGTTAAACACAGTATAGATTGTGCGTACCATCTAGTCGAGTGCGTTTGGTATGTTGGTTTGTGCTTATTGATTTATCATTGGACCTTTCATGACACGATCATTTTGGTTTTATGTTGCGAGCTAAGCAGGACTGTGGTCTTTCGTGTCCAATCAGTATGCTTGTTCTTTTACTATTGCCAAGGTGAGAGTTTTGGTTGTTCTGTTTGTCATTGGTGTTGCCCTCACAACTGGCTTTGCGTCAACAGATCCGCATGACCATTCTGCCTTGCCATGTTCACAACTTACTCAGGTTGATACACATGCACACACAGGCATGTGCATGTGCACAGGTATGCAAGTGCGTGCCACATATGTGCACGCACAAGCGCGTGCGCACACACCAACGTCGACACATGCGCGCGTGCGCACGCACACACAGGCGCACGTGCACAGACACGCACGCGCAGACGCATGCACGCACACACGTGCATGGACACTTCCACGTACACGCACGAATATGTACACACCTGCAGCCACCCGTCCGCCCGCAAGTGCACGTGCACGCGCACACGCACGCGCACACACGCACACTCTTGCACGCGTGCAGGCTCGTCTGGCCTACGCAGCCGGTGAGGTCCCCATCGGTGCAGTTCTGGTGCAGTCCTCTCCCTTTTCGCCCTGTTCAATCCCTGCGGTGGTCGTCGCCGCGGGGCGCAACGAGGTGGAACGTCGTCGCGACCCCACCGCGCACGCGGAGGTGCTGTGCCTGCGCAGGGCGGCGATGAGGAGCAAGAGCTGGAGACTCGCCGGACACACGGTGGGGGATGGGCTGATTGTGTTGTTGTATTGGTGTGCATGCGCAGGGTGCGTGAGTCACACGTGTGTGCGTGTGCATGCGATGCGATGTACATGTGCTATGCAACTTGTACACGCGTGTGTTGCATGCTGTCAGTGACACAGTAACCGATGTTGGGTCCGCAGCTTTATGTGACAGTGGAGCCGTGCGCGATGTGTGCGGGGGCGGTGCTCAACTCGCGAGTGGATAGGCTGGTGTGGGGTGCAGTGAACACGCGCCATGGGGCAGATGGCTCATGGGTCAGGTCAGTAGTCATGTAGTTGTGTTGCAAGGCGTGAAACACTCTCGTGCGTGCACGGATACTTACATGCACACACAGGCAGGCGTGTATGCACGCACCTATTCATACCCGCGCATACGTGTACACAAAATGTCATAAGTTCTTGTTGGCAGCCTTTTTCCGAGGGACCAGCATGATGAGGACGGTAAACAGGCGGTTGGTGGGTTAGTGCACCCGTTCGTGCCGCAAGTGCGGACACGCGGACATGTGCTGGAGGATGAGTGCGGGGCGCTGATGCGCGAGTTTTTTAGGTCAAGAAGGAAAGAATCTAGCAATGCAATAAGGACTTGTGAAAGCATCGTTGTAGAGTAAATGTGCATAGCACTCGGAATGGCATCGTTGTGACCATGGTGTGCAAGCGCGGCATCTGTGTATTATGCTACGCAAGGGTTTTATTCAACATTCTCAACAAACACACGGTTTTACTTGTATAATGTATAATGTATAGCAATAACATTAGTAGTACTAGTGACTTGTTTACATATCGCGGCAAGTGTCAATGCTATGATGTGATACCAAACCACTGTAACTTTGATATTTCAAGGCATGTTGTCGTGCTGGGTTATTTGTACATTTATCGCATGATAATGTGGAGACCATATGACTCCAGTAAAGGCGCCGCAACAACCTCCACTCTGGCATTGCAAGAATAGCTTGTTGTTTGTAGATTGCCCCTCCTTAACCTCCGCAGAGTATGCGTTTGTGCTCTTGTAGCTTAAAGCAACACATGGGCTAACACGGTGGTGGAGAGTTGACATTCATAATGTAGAACCAAATCATGCCAATTATTGCGCGCTATGTGAATTATTTTAAGAAATGCAAGGTTACAAGATTTCTGACCAAACGACTGTACAATGGCGCATGTGTAGGCATTTCAATAGATGCAAGAATGTACGCACACATGCACCGCACACGTATTCTGTTTGAATGATTGTGAGTCTTTGCTTGCCAATGATAAGTGTCTCGTGTTTGCACAACTCTCTTTGAGTCTTGGTGTGCTTCAAGGAACTCAAGTGTACATCACATCACCATAATGCCTTGTACTGATCACACGATTCATGAAAATATGATATTCAAAAGCAGTGTCCATTCCAGTTGATCGCGTTTACTGTACTCAAGCAAGATATGGGCTCATGCATCGGCTGTCAGTTGTTATAAGGGAGTATCATGTTGCAAACCACATGTTATGACGTTGCAGAAAATAGTTGAAGTTGACCAATCTGCAACATCATCTAAGCAGATTAATGAAGACATTGTTGCAGTAGGGCAGACTGTAACTCTTCAGTCAAGCTGCTTGACCGGCCTACCGGTAGGCTACATCGCGGTAGGCTACAGGCCTAGCACAGCCTGTGACTCGCTCAATAGGCCATCTATGGTCCGCAAAGCAGAATCCCCGACAGCCTTTCGTCTGGTAGACATGGACAAATGGATTGCAAATGGCGGCAAAACCACAAAAGGCTCTCCCCGCGCGCGCGCGCGCGCGCCACTTGCAATTGCCTTACCAATTGGAGGCGCACGCCCTCATCGTAGGGCTTCAAAGCCATGGTTTCCACCATCCAACGGCCAATACTAGACCGGCGCCCGCTCTAGGTTGGCGGCAGCTTGACTGGTCACCTCGCCGATCAACCAGCCACTTTCACCACATTGCTTGGCTGTCTCGCGATCAAAAGGGCGACCTATAGCGATTATGCTTCAGTGTCGTAACCTGTCTACGCCTTTTGGGTGGGCGTTACGTCACTCGGAGGCAGAAGCGTGTTTTGGGTGTGGCCTTTTGCGTGGCCTTTGACTTCGTCTTCCGATACGACTCTCCGTGGCCTGAATGTGGCCTGGCCTGACTGTGGCCTGGTCTGGTCTGGTTTGGTCTGGTAGAGGTAAGCGACTGTCTGACCTAATTTTGGATCTACTGGCCTGGCTGAGGCCTGGTGAGCGACAATAAGATTTGCAAAGGCGGCCTGAGCCTGAACATTGGGTAGGAGGCTTTTGACCAGGCCAGTCCCCAGGAGGCGGCGGAGGAGGAGGAGGAGGAGGAAAAGAAGGCGGAGAAGGAGGAGGAGGAAGAGGCCAAGAGCAATAAACAGGGTGTGATCCAGGCTAGATCTGGCCACGGATGACAGGGGGGTTAAGTCTATGTACGAGCTCCAGGCTCTGTAGTTCCAGCTGCACTAATCAAAGCCGGGTCCAGGCCGATCTACCAGGCCAGGTGAGATCTGCCAGGCGGCAGCCAGCAAAACATCTGCACAACAACCAGGCCACACTCCTTCCAGACCAGCATTATGTTGGGCGGCGGCGGCGTGGAGCGTGGCCTGGCCTTGCGGCCTCCTCTCACACACATCACACCACCAGCACCAGGCCAATACTCCCTCCCAGAGCTACCTTGACAGAGAACGCCAGGCGAGACCAGGAGGAGACAGGAGAAGGAGGGGATGGAGAAGGAGGAGGCGGAGGTGTGGGCGGCGGCGGAGGCAGCGTCCTGGGCGCCATCGCTCTGGTGGTGGGCACGGCCGTGGGCGCGGGGATCCTGGCTCTCCCTGCCAAGACTGCACCCGCGGGGTTCATCCCCACCGCGTGCGTGCTCTGCGGCGTCGAGGGAATCCTACTTGCACAGGCCCTCCTCATTGCTCAAGTAAACAACACGACATGTTGAAACAACAACAGCTACTATTCGTCTGTATGTTGTATGTGTTTCCAACACATACAACGTGCGTTGGTAATGCGTGTTGCTTCTCTGCGCTCTCAGATGAATGTGACGATGATGGAGGAGCAAGGAGGCCTGCGCAACATGAACACAAGGATCATCTCCCTAACAGCGGTAAGTAAACCATGCACAAACATGCACAGCACATGTGCACAAAATTTACAACCCACTGCAACTGCACAGTATACACATGCACACACATGCGCGGACAGGCAACATCTTCGTACTGCTCACAAACGGTGATCTCTCAACCCCAACATGCCATGTCAACTAAAATGTGTACCCTCTCTAGATGGCAGAGAGGACTTTGGGGTCTAAAGGCGCCGCATTCACGACGATGACGTATGTGTTCCTGTCCTACACCCTCATGGTGGCGTACATCGCCAAGATGGGCGCTGTCATCACCGGGGGAAGCCATGGTGTAGCGGACATCGCCAGTGCACATGGGTTTGATGGTGCCGGGGCCGCACTTGCAACCACCCTCTGCCTCGCCATGTAAGAGAACAGATGCATGTGAGACCTATGTGTTGCTGCTTGAATTGCATGCACACGTGTGCGCGCACACACACGTAGATGCATGCGCATGCACGTGTGCATACACGCACTCACTGGTGTGGGTGGTGCAGTTACTTTGGTGGGACAAAAGTCGCGGATGGGATGAACCGTTATATGACGGGAGCGTTGATGTCGATGTTCTTCGCGTTGTTGTGCGCGGGAGCCACAAGGGCTGAATGGGGAGCGCTTGCCATCTCTGACTGGTCCCAAGCACCAGCCACAGTAAGATTCGTGATGTTGGGTATCTATTCATGCAAAGCACTTGGTGCATAGCAGATGTGTGAACTTACACTGCATGTACCCGCCAACAGGTGCCCGTTGCATTCCTGGCACTCGTGTTTCATGACTTGATACCAGTGGTGTGTTCATATTTGGGTGGCGACATCAAGAAAGTGCGTTTGACTGCACGACTGCATGTTGTGTCCAACTGGATGCAAGTGCTTGAGCTGATGCTGGATGAACCTCTCAGGTTAGGATAGTACTGGTGGCTGGGAGCCTCATCCCGCTGGGCATGTTTCTGGCATGGGACGCGGTGGCCATCGGCCTTGCGCCCACCGTCAATGGTGACCCGCTTGAAGCAATCGCGCAGTATGGTGAGTTGTTAATATCAACACCGAATTACAACACTGCTCTGCATGTCGCGTGATGAACACACACGTATGCGCACACTCACGCATGTGCAGGTGCATTGCACATGCGTGCGCACACTCACTGTCTTTGGCCAGGTGGTGCGGCTCCGGCGCTGGCATTGGCGGTCTTCTCCCTTCTGACATTGTCATCCTCCTTTGTGGGCTCGCTGCTGAGCGTGTCAGAGTTCTTCATGGCAGCTTTGCAGCCACAGAAAAGGCAGGAAGACAAGTTGCTTTTAACATCAAGTGGGTCAAAGGAAGACACCGTACGAGCTCAGTCTTTCGCTTTGACGCTGATCCCGCCATTGATAGTGGCCGCTTTCAACCCCGACATCTTTTTCAAGGCTTCCGAATTCGCTGGCGCGTATGGGATGACAACAATGTACGGGTTGCTCCCACCTATCATGGCATGGAAGTTGTTTCATCAAGGCAAGGACAGAGAGACAACAAGCAGCAAACCCACACAAGCAAGTACCTGCTTTGGGACGCCCATGCTGTGGTGTTTGGGCTCGAGCTCGCTGATGGTGGCGTTGACGCAAGCGCTGCTGGATTTCAATGCGGGGCCGTTTGCGGCAGGCTTTCAAGCTGGCGGGGCCGTTGTAGCCGATGCCGTGGTGGATATTGGCGCTGTTACGGATGCTGTCAATGCTGTTGGGCAGCTCAGCTCTCTCATGTGAGAGGAGTAGCAGTGATGGGGGCAGTGTAGGGCTTAGATGTACATTCGTAGGTGATTATGATTGATTGCGCACACATGTGCGCCGTTGCATGCTAGTGGCTAGAAGAAGCAGACGAGATGTGTTCTAGGAAAGCAGCAGAAAGGCAATCTGTACTACTATAAACAAAAAACTCAGAGGCACATGGCCTGCAATGAGTCTTGCACACGCACAGCTTTTTGAGCATGTGCTCAAGTACACACATCCCCTATCGCACGTGTACACGCATACTGACACTCGCAATTGATGAGCTTCGTACCAATATACGCCAAGATTGATTGTCACGACTCCAGAGTGGCTTGCAGTTACAGATTGCATTCAAAGGCTAGCTGGCTGCAGCTGTCTTCAGTGCCAACCCGCGCAAAGCCGGCAACACCTCTGCTGTCTCCGTTGAACTCAACAGAGGCGCTCAGCTCCTTGTCGGCATTGCACCTGCCAAATCAATAGTGTACACCGTATTGAAGTACATAATACACAGTGCAGCACAGCCGTTTGGCATATCTCAGTAGCTTACCGTAAACACGCTGACCAACAGCGCCATTCGCAGTTGATATCCCAAGCAACCCTGTTGATTAGAATGTCAAGCATTTACAGATCTGTATGCTATAATATGCAACACAGTGCTTACAAACATATCATCACCTTTGCTTGAAGCTGTTGTAATCAAGCCCCATCTGAGCGCCCAACAGCGGTCTCAACAGCACCCTGCATATACGTGTCATGTCATGACCTGCATACACGCGCGCACTGCACACACATGCAGGCACGCCTAACCTTGTGTTCCAATGCGACAAGGCTGCAGCGTTCAATGTCACCCTTCCAATGACAGCTGGCAGCAAGGAGCTCTTCATACTGCATTCTACTTCAGGAGCACCATAACTCGACAAACTCAAACTGACAGGAGTTGAGAATGCATGAGACCATGACTGATTTGCGAGTCAGCCTGAAGCAAGCAACACAGGTGCAGACAACACGAAGGGCACCTGCTTTGAAGGCCGGATGCTGTTTCGCTTTGCAGCTGCAATGAGTGTCGTCTCCTGCAAGCAAGATGACTTGACATGAATGCAGGCAGTTGTACAAAAACGTGCAACGCACACACATGCGCATGCAAACATGAGTTACGAGACAACCCGCAACAAGTACATACCTCAAGTCAGTGGTTACACGCGCGTTGGCGCTTAGCCTTGACCATTTCTTGTCAATGTGATCATGTTCATGGCCATTGTCAAAGCCAGCCATCAGCCGCAAGCAGCAGTCGCCGCTGACCAGATCACGCTCAAACGTCTCTGAAAACTACAATCAATGCACATGAGTCGAGCTGGTAGCAAGCAAGCATGGGTTTCATTCGTGCACAAGCAAAGCATCGAGTGCGAGTTGCCGCAGTCTCACCTGCTTCTTACATTGGATTGATATAAGTTGTTAACTTGCTGTTGCAATGTCAAACTGACCAAAGCTTCTCCATCTGAATTCGCCTCCAACCTGCCATAATCCACCTCGCTGAGGTCAGAAGGCAAGCGCAATCAACAAGGCGTTTGGTTACATGTACATGAAACCGACCTTGCAATAGCCTTTGCGGCTGTGTTCAACCTATGCTCCACGCTGGATTCCATTGAACAAGCTGTAGCTGTGTCTGTCGATACCATGACGTCGATGTCTGTGCTCGCACCGGCCTGCTTGAAGTTGCACAAAGCAACCTAGAGTGAGCTCAAAAGGTTGCGCTCACGCATGCACACACAATGTTTTGCAACAGTTATACTGTCAAACCTGGCTTGCAGCCTCCACCACGAGTAATTGGTCGGGCTGTTGAGTGAAGGTTGTGCTGACTGCAGAAGCAAGTAGGTGGTTGGTGTTCATTGCAACATCGAAAACATGCATTGCAGAGAAAGGTTACTCACCAAAGTATGTGGCATACTCCGCAGTGGACTGCACAGGATTGCCGCAGTACACGTCCCAACTTGCCGCCTCGGCCTGCTTACATGCACCTACATGAGCTCTGAGCTCGGCTTAGCTCAGCTGAGGTCGACTTGTCTGAGATACAACTTGAGAGAACATTGTTATCTAAACAAGCATGCGAGCAGTTTGATAAGGAAACAGCTGTGCAGCGGTCCAGCAAATCAAGTTGTTAGCAGCTTGCTGAACCGCTTGCTCGCTTGCTCACAGTAAGCAGCAAGCTGCCTAGTCAGCGAGCAGCTCGCTGCCTGGTAAGCAAACACGCAAGCGCGCAAGCGAAGAAACGAGCAAGTAGACCAGCAAATAACCAGGTAGTCAAAGGTAAGCAAGCAAGCAACCTCAGACACGCAAGTTCAGGCCTCAAGCACAAGCCACTATCTAGCCTGCGGACACACTGCGCATTACCATTACTGGTTGCGTCTTTCGCCAGCTGACAGGCTGCCCCTCAGCCAGCTTCAACCCACAGCGCCAGCCCTCATCCTCTCCACCTCCACCCGCACCCTCACCACCCCGGTCACCGCCGCCCGCCATGCTGCCAAGCACATGCTTCACCGTGTGCATGCGCTTGTGCTTGTGCTTGTGGGCGTGATGGTGGGAGGCGGGGGCGGCGGCGGTGGGGCTGGGGACTGGGATGAGGATGGGGAGGATGACGTATGGACAAGGCAGGGAAGAGGAGGAGGTGGTGGTGGGAGGCGACGGCGAGGAGGAGGACGGACGCAGAGCTTCCGGCTCAAAAAGGAGCTTCAGTTTCGGAAAAAAGCAGGCGACCATGGCAGCGGGGAGGAGAATGACGTGGATGCACTCAAGGAGCTGTTCCCCCTCATGGAGAAGGACCTTATTCAACAGGTCACTATGCAAGCAGACAAGACAGCCAGCCAGCAAGTTTGTGTCTCGCGCTTGTTGTGTGATTCTGACCTTGTAAGGCGGACGAAGGTGTTCCTGTGCTTGTCATTGACTCTGTCATGTGTTTTTTGGCTGTTTTGCTTCTGCTTGACAAACCATTCAGCTCAACATTGCCTCCGTTTCTTTCTTGTTTGCAAGCTGTGAGGCAACCTCTATATGTTTGCTGCACAGCTAATAGTATGGCTAGCAGGCGTACAAAGCATGCGGGCTGAGCATTGAAGCAGCTGCAAACAGTTTGCTCACTATGTCGATGGAGCAAACCCGGCTGCATGATGATGGAGGTAACTTGAGTCTTCCTGCTTGTTGCAGCATGTGTGATAGTCTAATGTTAGGTTTACATGCAAGCAGGGGAAGCATCGACTTCATCTTCGTCGTCATTTGTGCCGTGGGACTCACTCCCACATGAATGCAAGCGGATCGTGTTTGAACTGCTTGCCCCACGCGATGCCGCATGCGCTGCAGCAGTAAGTCGCTTATTGTGCGTGGTGCAGTATGCATACGTGCAGTATGCATGCGCTTCGCAAATACACCCTGCACGTACACAAGTTTGTGTGCACATGCATCAAAGCGTGCGAGTGTGCGCGCGAATGTTCGCGTTCTCATGTGGGGTGAGTTTGTGTGAGCGTGCATGTAGGTATCGTTTACCGTGCAGCAGTGTGTGCGACCGCATGCACGTGTGCAATGCGTCGCACACACTGGTGCACGGTAAACGTGCTGCATGTTGAAGTAACGCCATAACGCGTGTGTGCATGAGCGTGTGTCTGGAGTAACAGCTTTCAGCTCACGATAAGCTTGGTTTAGGGATTCTTGATATCCAACGTGAATGCAGGTGTCCCGTGATTTTGCTGCGTTGGCGCGGGAACAGCGCTCCCGCGTGACTTCTCTCACCCTCACCCTCTCCGCAACAGCCAACAACACCATCAGCAACGCCGCCAGCAGCCTTGCTGCCCTTGTGGCCGCGCACCCGGCCCTCCGCACTCTCAGTCTACGCAAGTGCGGGAGCATGCTGAAAGACTTTCAGGGCATATTTGAAGCTGCTGCCGGTACAGTTACACAATAACTACTTGTGGCTATTGCATGAGCGCGTGCGTGTGCATGTGCGTGAAGCTGCTGCCAGTACAACCGCAGCACACAACCACTTGCACTGCGCGCTCGCATGCGTGTACTGGTGTTGTTGACAATTGTAGGCAATCAGGTGCGTCATTTACGTCAGCAGCGGGGAAGGTTGCGCCATTAGTAAGGGCGCCAACCAGGTCGCTGGAGTCCATAGATCTGCGAGGTTGCGGACATCTGCAAGATGTCGATGTTGCCATTGTCTGCTGCCTCCACTCAAAAGTAAGTGCTGATGAGACCAACAGAGGAAGACATGTTGCTATAGCGTCTGCTGTGCTGATGTCGTCCTTGTATGCAGCTAAGGCATTTGGACTTGAGCAACTGCGAAGGCATAACGGATGCAGCGCTGAAGTTTCTGGGCCGATATCCGTCGAATGGGGCTGCACGTGTGGCAGACATCGCCTCTTCTGGCCTGCCCGTGGAGGATATTGCTCTCTGCCCTCCAGCGGCTAGTGCAGCAGCAAGTGCAGATACTGGCGCCACTGCATTTGAGCAGTTTGGGGTCAGAAGCCTTGTAGTTGCCGGCTGTGAACAAACCACCAACAATGGCGTGCAGGTGAGCAAATTGCACGCAAGCGTCTGCACACGCACATACACACCAGCACGCTCGCACTCATTGCAGTCATGTTTGCGTAACACGTGAAGATTGTCAGTAAAAGCTCTGCTCACACAGGCGCTTCTGAGGTCCACCGCACTGGTTGAGCTTGACATCTCCCGCCTTCCACACCTCACGCCGCAGGCGCTGCGTCCGCTGGTGTCAGCATCGCCGGCATCATTATTGAAGTCTTTGCGAGCGGCAGCTTGCCCACTGTTTGCTCCAGGCCTTGCACTGCACTTACCAGCCAGCGCGCGTTTAGAAGACCTCAATTTGAGCGCATGCACTCAGGTCAGGAGATTTCTGTGCGTGTGTATAACTTGTGTTGGGCAGTGAGTGCTTATGCGTTACATACTCGTGTGCAGTTGGAGTGGCTTCACGTATCGGGCGCGCGGCTAAAGTCAGTTCAGCTCGCGCAATGCCGTCACCTTCGCAGCCTCTCACTTGCTTGCCCAAATCTCACCTCGCTGTCGCTGTCGCAGGCAAGGCTGTTGCACAACGTCATTGAACACCTCATGGCTTGCTTATCGATCAGTGCATAATCTCTCTCTCATGTGTGCCCTTCCAGTGTGCTGCGCTGGAGGAGTTTGATCGCTTTGAGTGCCCGCGTACATGTTCGCTTTCGCTGAGTGGCATGCGCACGCTCTCCACACAGGTCAGACAGGATCTTCAAGACATGTATTTCTTTTACCTCATGAGGAGGTGCCATATACCATTGGCATACACTGCAAGCTTTGCAATTTCGTTCAAGCGTGTGTTGTAAAGCGTGTGCTTGAACCATGTCAGTTGTCGGACAGGCTGCGCGTGCGATTGTCAGCAACTGTGCAAGCAGTCTCAAGGCCCTGGATATCACCGGTTGCCGCGAAGTAGAGGCAAGTCATAGAGAGTTGATGCCTTTTTCAACTGTCATCTATAGTTTTTGTTTTTGCAACTATGTGATTGGTTGTTGCAGACCCTGCAGCTGGCAGGAGCTCAGTTGTTGGAGACCATAGATGCCAGTGGATGCGCTTCATTGCGTTCATTAACAATCTCAGACGCCTTTCATCTTCACACATTGAAGGCTCACAGCTGCAAAGCCCTGCGGGAGATTGCACTTGCAGTATGTGTACCGTCAGTGTGCACATAGTTGTCATGTTTGCATGTGTGTATGTGTGTGTGCGTTCGTGCATGTGTGTGGATCGAGGTACAAGATTCAACCTTTGTTATGCATGCGTCCTGTTCATTCATGCGCCGCAAGCACGCGTGTATGCGCACATGCTTGTATACGTGAGCGTGTTCAAGCGTTAACTGTGTTATTTCTCAATTTATGTGACACTTTCAGGGGTGCGAGCGGCTCAGATTGGTGGACGTGACAAACTGCGTGCAGCTGCGCGCGCTGAGGATATCGCCAACGCCGGTGATGTCGGAGCGCGGGGGCTCGGGACGGGTGAAGATCAGCATGCAGGGGTGTTTAGCGTTGCCAAGGGAAACTGTAACATAGTCCAGGTACAAAGTGTACAGCCTGTGATGCGGTAGCAATTAATTGCACGCTAGTGATCACACAATGGCTTTGGTCGTTTGTGGACGTGGAGTAAGCGCAGAAGTTGGGGCTTTGTATTGTCTGGTTGCACATGCTGCAATGGAACATGTGATGTCAACCCTTCTGATAGACGCCTGGCATTGATGGAATTATTGCCCTTGCGTACACAACTGGTGGGGTGTGACAGTGACTGCATATGTATGTGATTCTGTACATGCATGTGCCTGTTGCCATGCTATGCTGCCGGTGCATTCATGTTGTACGTAGTCCATTTGCCGTGCTGGCTAACTTTCGTCCTATCGTGCGCTGCGGACCACTCACAAGCGATCATTGGCGGCGCAGTTGCCATTTCCAGCACACAGCACATCACAGCATCCCGCCCCGCCCTGCTCTAACCTCTCCTCCCCTCCTACTTGCTGTTGCTGTGGTGGTGAAGAAGGACGCCGACCCTAGGCTTGCGTTAGTTCTGCTGCTTGCCCGTGTCTCGCTCCTTGCCTTCCGCTTGACCCTACGCCTTGGATGCACTTAACTAAGCGCATGCATCTAGCCTAGCTGCTCTTGCCGGTTGTAATTGATTGTGTTGGCCTCTGGTTGCTGTAACTGTGCGTGTGCACCACTGTGTATAAGAGAAGGAATGGGGATTTCGTGCATGCAAGGTCACACAAGCCGTGTTCACATGCCAGTGTGCCTGCGTGTGCATCACTGTGCTTGTGCATGTGCTTGCATCAGTGTTACTTGGTCAGTCTATACAACAGCCAACGCTGCGTATAGCAGATTGATAGCTACACAACTGTGCCTGCACAGCAACACTCATTGCTTGGTAAACCAGTAATGACAAGCTGCAGGCATATGCATGCTTACCATGACGTTCCGGTTCAGACTTCGCAGCAAGCCCCGTGTACTGTTGGCAAAGCACACATGCTTGTAACTTTCATTCTTGTGCTCATGTGCGCGCGGTTATGCGTGGGTACACAATGTGCAAATGCTCATGCTGCTTGAGTCATGCTGGTGTTGTTGCATATGCATAGAACATGCATTGAGGTAGCAGCGTGGCATTGCATGCACAGCTCGCACATCATCAACTCAAGTATTGCAATACACCGGGCTACCCTACTGCGCAACTACTGTATTGCCTCCACCGCGTTAGTCATGCAGTAGCATACATGCCGTTATGATCACCTGCCCCCAAGGGTGCTATCCGCATAGTGAGCAAATGCGCACGTGTAAAGCATGTCAAAGGAACATCAATGTGGCCATGGCTTACGTAGCTTGAGTTATGAGACATAGGAGTCTGTAAACTTTACAATTTGTCGGCAAATGCAAGTGGCAACAAGGACTACTGCGAATAGCATCAAACACCAATGTTTCAACAAATCCTGTGGCAATCAGTTCTCGGCCGTACCCTCCCAACACCAACACACAACACAAAGGCACTCACAACGTCAGGCAGCAACGCGTAAGGCAACAACGCTACTCCCGCCAACGCTGCGTCCAAACAGCAGGCACCATGGCGCATAATAGTCACATCGTCAAGTTAATAGCATGATATTGTGTAGTTTGCTGGTTGGTTGGGCGGTCAAGTGGTTGTTTGTCTGACTACCTGCCCCTCTGCTTACGTGCTTGATGCCATGCAGACCTTGTGCGCCTCAGGTTGGTTGTTTCGTACGTTGACCTGCTGCTGCTGCGACTGCCTGCCTCACCAACCCACCCACCCCTTCATTGCATTGCACATAGGAGCACTTAGCATGGCACTTGGGTGCTCCGGGTGTGATTGTGCCTGCCAGTTTGCTTGCTCAAGCTTTGTTTGCTCGTATGTGACATGTGTGTGCATGGTCTGCAAGTGTGAAATACGACTTATACCCTGTGCATAGAGGTGCTCGGAACACAAGCACAACAAAGAGCGAGGCACAGGGATGCATCTACTATGTACTAGAGAGAAAGAAGTTTGTGCAAGCATAGTCATCCTCCTCGCTGTCCACATGCCACAATCCCTGCATCCTATATGTTGTACACTGCCTCTGCTGTGCAGGTGGTGCCTCATTGCCTGCCTGTCTGCCGGCTATACTCTGCTGCTTGCCAATAGTGTCTAGCAGTCTAACAGTCTGGCATGTAGCACTGGTTGTAGTGATCTAGTATGAGCTAGAGCGCTGGTCTGGGCCCCCATAATATGGTTGATATGGAGTGCTTGCTTATGCAAGGTTTCCCCTGTCTGAAGGCCGAAGCTGATGTACATGCGCATCGTCCAATGATGATGTGTCCAATGACATGAGAGTGAAATCTGTCATGGTCCTTGCCCAATCCAGCAACACAACATGTTTGTAGTAGACAACACACACCATGATGTATTGCGATATAAGCAGGCTGCATAACTACTACTGGGCCTAACTGCTTCCTTCCTTTTTAACGACAAAAAGCGTAGTGCAGATGGTCCACCCTAATCAAAGCAGCCATTTTACTCCAGAGCCTATCCTGGTCCAATTTACAATATGTACAACTCTACACGAGCCTCGCAAGCTTCCCCAAACTAATGAATTGCAGCAAATCCCCAAACTCCCCCCCTGGCTAGCCCGGTTTCGTGAAAAGTGGCCCTGAGCCCCCCCCCACCTGCCCTCATAAAAGAATAATGATGATACAGCACCGCATTCAGAAGCTGTCGGACTTGCTCAGCTCGTGCACGGGCTCGAGCAAAGCCGAGCTGCCGAAGCTGCGGCCCAGGCTGTGCGATCGCAAGCTCGCAGCCGTGAGGCTGCTGCTGCTAGCGCTGCGGTTGAAAGCGCAGCAGTAAGGTGATCGCGGTTCAGCTACAGCTCCATTGTTGCACAGGCGGTGCAGGTGATAATGTTGGTCGGTATCCGCGCTGCAAGGCCCAGCTGTTGTTGACATTGTAGTTGTTGATGTGGTGTCCTCATGGTTCAGCACCATGGCGAGCCCGCGGCCCCGCACAGGCCCTCCCCTGCCAAGTATCTTCTGCAGCTTGCGCTTGTTCTTGTCCGGCTTCACAATCTCATGGATGGACGCCACACGCAGGTCTGTCAGAGACGAGAACGAACGAGACTTGCCGAGGTAGCACTGTGAAAGGGATCGCCTGCAACCACAATGAACAGTCAGCCCATGATCTCTCAAAAATACACAACTTGAGCACAATACAACAAGTAAAGAAGCGAGACACGGACAACTCAGCACACGTGTATATGAGGGCGTGGGCATGCACACGCAGCTGCAGCTGAGATACAAATGCTTGTGGTTTGCTCACCTTCTATGCTTGCCAAACATGGGTGAGACTTCATCAGAGCAGTCGCTGTCCGCGGGAGATGCAGGTCGGCTATCGCTGCCATCCATGTCCGACAAGCAGACATCATCATCTTCAGCAATGGCAGCAGAAGCATCGCACTGTCGGGTGAGCCTTGGAACCCGTGCATCATCATCACCATCGGCCCTTCGCGCCAGTGGTGGTAACCTGCTTATCGGCTTTGTAGGCTCGCCATACTGGCTGAGAGACTCTGCCGGGAGGGATCGCGCGCTAACAAACGTATCCGATGTGCACGGCGAGGCCACGGGCACGCCGGGCTGTGTGGTGGTTGTGTGACTAGTTGTGTCTGCAGCTGACTCTGGGTTCGGTTGCCGGGTCAACCCGAGCACCGAAAACCGAGCCAAACACCCTTCGACTGCCTCCGGAAATAATGTTGGTGGAGTGGTGGTGTAGTTGTCAGTGGAGCTTGATGAGCCGCACGCCCCCGCCGCAGTGTGGTGGTCGTACGCATGTGGCTCCCATCCGTTCCATGAGAAGAAGTTGGCTGCCAGTGCCATCACAAGGCTAATGGCTCACTTGCTAGCGGGCCGTCTAATGCAAAGCTCTGCCACATAGACAAGTATAAGCAATCAGCACTTGGCACGTGCTATATGGCATTCACTCGTCATAGCAAGCTCCAGTCTGCGGCAATAGTGGTTGCTTCTGTGACGAACTGTCTGCCTACTTAAAGCAGCTGGCAGAACTGTATGCGCACGACACGCAAAGCAAAAACTTGAACCACGACTGGTGCACACTCAAGCTGCTGGCATACGGTGCAAACCTAAGCTGTTGCAAACAGTCGCAAACAACTCAATGCAAATATACTACAGGACAAATTCCTGTTGCTTGAGACCGCAACCACTGCTCTTCACTGTTGCTGCGTTGTGCAAGACACCACGCAGCAACAGCAAGAGCAGTAAGGAAACGAACTGTATTGAAAGCTGCTGAGCTGGCCTTCTGTAGACAATTAATGAATGATTGTTTACACAACCCTAAGCTGTGACACAAATAGGCTAAGCAAGGTTCATAGCTGGATGCCGCACACTGAAACGGCTAGCAAGCATGCGAAATTACACATGGGGCGCAACCAACCAAACGTGTCCAGATAGCAAGGCAATACGCACACATACATACACATCAGCTTCGCACATACAAATGAACGGGTTTCAAACGCAATCAAGCATGCAAACAACAGCGCAAGTAGGCGGACTATGCTGAGCCTCACCTCTCTGCCCGCATTGGTCGCACACCAGCGCCAAAGCAACGCGCAAAGCGTAGACAGGCGCAAATACAAGCGTCTCCAACTGTATCAACAGAACCCCCGTCACCCCTGACACCGCCAACGACGCCTCTGCCGCAGCCCCTGTCGCCGCCGCCGCTCAGTCAGCGCCCACAGCTGCCTCAGCGAAACCCTAACCAAGCTGAATCCCCGTTTCACGCTAACCTCTGTTCTGCGAAAAAAGGGTAAAACTTGGCCGTAAAAGCCCAGTCAGCGCCGCGTCTGAACGGGGCGTAATTCCTAAATTGTGCAACTTTCAACCGCGGGTTAAAGTGTGCGGTTTCCGGATAAGGACTCTGACGACCGCAGTGACCAACGTCGGACTCATCTGACGTCGATAACTACGTGGCAGCGCTCTGAGCCGTCGTGGCGCGCGCGTTTTTGGCGCCAAGTGCATGATCTGTAGCGCGCCACACATGATTCCTGTACGGCTACCCCATCTTGGCCGTTTTACACCTGACTGCTGATCCTCTACCCGCCGATATCAGTACTGTTCCACCGTAGAGGATAGCTTGCAGAAGTTATATCCGGGGAAAGCCAGTCGAACTAGCCGGGCATGGCGTTAGCGCTGTTAGCTAGACGGGAATCTCCCGTTTGGCGCTGAATGTGATATCGGATCGGCCTAAGTTAATGTTTGTGGTTAGGGGATGAGTGCGTCCGCCCGTCGTCGTGGCCGTACAGGTCGGTAAGCGTTGGATCGCATTGCTGCTGACGAGTCAGGTCTGACACGAAAAACCGTTCGGCAGTTAGGGTTGTGGTTATCGCTTCGGCGAGCAAAGCGAGCAACCGCTGCCGCTTCTGTGGCGGCCCTATCCATTCCGTCTTGATGAACACAATGGCTGTGAAGCAGCACCACAATTCTGGTCATTACCAATAACCTACTCATTGACCAGCAAAACGCATGCCACGGCATGGACCTGTAGACACAGAAGCTGCTGTGCATGTTTCAATTATGTGTGCTTGAGGGTGGGAGGTGATGTTCCAGTGGTTTACCAGTAGGGCAAGTAGAGCAGGCACAACAAGCAGAGGCAATTAATATCACACCCCGGGCCACCCATTCGCTACCTCAAGTGCTATGGTTACATATATATATATTTAATTTTTGAACACGAGAGCTTTATGTTCAAACATCATCAGATTGGTATAATTGTCTACGGTAATTATTATGGTATGTTATGCACAAACATGCGTGCACATGCAATGATGCATAGCAGCAGAAGCATAATAAGCAGAGGCAATTAATGACACACTCATGGCCACGTACTTGCTACCTCATGTGATGGTATGTGCCGTGCTATGCAATGACAGTGGGGCAGATAGTTCGCAGCAGACAGCAATACTCAATCAACCTGGGAATACAAAGTAGGGAGTTAGGCCTGCAATAGGGCGTGAGCAGGACAAGTAAGATGAGAGTGGTGCTATGCTATGCTCTAAGGCACATCCATGTCATTAACATGTATCGCACCGCTAGCAGCCATATGATTGCTGCGATAATTGAATGCTTAACGATGTGCACAATACCTCACCGTACGATGATCCATAACATACCATATTGAATCACATTGCAATTGCTTGCGATATATGATATCATATAAGGTAGTGTAGTTTGGGTGTATGCAGATTGCTAATATGTGAATACATCATATAATGCAAGTGACATAAAACAAGTCTTTACCTCCAATTGACGGTGTTCAAGCTGGCATCGCTACAAATGTTTGTGGGGGCTATAGTTTTAGTGAAGTTGTCGTGCAAATGCGGCACTCTTCACACAAGTCCACTTATAGCACTTTGTGCAAGTTTGGCAACTTGTATTGTAGTCATGTGGCTAAGGCACTTGCTACAGGCAGGGCACACATTGCTGGCGCCCATGTGTACACATTTCCGTTTTGCATTGTTTGTACAAGGGGTACGCTGCAATTGTTGACCTACTACATACATATATAGAGTTGTGGCTTGCAGCTGCCTTGCGTACATCATGTACATGATATAGAAACCAGTGTGGGCGTAGGGAGGGAATGGAAGGAGCAAAGGCAGAGGTTGGAACAACCAGCAAAGCCACGATGGGAACCCGGACCGGATAATGCTACTACAGCCCCGCCTCCACAGCAGCCACATGTGATCTTGTACCTCTGTAACGGGCAACACAGCAAGCACCATGGTTGCAGACATTATGGTTAGGGTTACATGGCCATATGCCAAATGATGCATTAATCATAGCATGGGTATGGGCTGTAGAATGTACAGAACATGTACACGAGGTGTGTGCAGATAGTGCGAGAGCGGTATGCCCATTCAGACCACACCACGCAACACTGCAACACTTTACAGAAAACACTCACCTCGTTGCTACATGCTCGACTACCGGGCTACCTTCTCTACTCCTACACCTACATCTACGCCCCCCTATTAGTCATGCATGCACATGTGGTACACTACGTTTGTCAGAACATGTGCCGTCTATAGAGTTGGCACAATGGTGAAGGCACACCAACGCATGCTTTTCACAGCCTCGTGCTTATCCTGTACAAGGTATGACAGGTGGTATGCTGCAATGACGAAAATGCTTGGTGTGCCATGCTGTAAGCAATAACTTCCTGAACCACCCACTCACGACAACATCAACAACACATCAAACAGACTCTTGCATGGTTGTTGGC
The DNA here is from genome assembly GCA_009103225.1 of Chlorokybus atmophyticus. Lineage (NCBI taxonomy): Eukaryota > Viridiplantae > Streptophyta > Chlorokybophyceae > Chlorokybales > Chlorokybaceae > Chlorokybus > Chlorokybus atmophyticus. Next base: position 206,519 of record RHPI01002955.1, on the reverse strand, counting down.
CACAAGACTAGGCCTGGTCATGGTCTGCATCTTGACAACAAAAGGAGTTGACAGCACAGACCATGCAGACCCTGCACAATGGGCAAAACCACGTGCAAGGATGGTTGGCAAAAACTATCGCATAGGCTATGCATCCCAACAGACAGCCTGCAGCATGCTGTGGATGCTGCTAACATCATCCACAACTCCGAGAACAAGAACAACCACCTCACCTGCAGTCACACGCCAAAGATCAACCCACACACTCCCACCAGCATGCTGCAGGCTGGCAACATTGGCACAACAGCAACACGTACCGCGCTGGCAGCTTGTCAACAGTCAGTTGATGTGTCATGTCCAGGCGGGCGCAAATTGGCTGTACATCTGCAAACACTGTCGTGTGAGCATCACAATGTGGACTACTACGATTGTGTCTGCAGACACGCTATGCAATGTTGGTGGAGGCTAAAGCGCTGAAACTGTCACTGGCATCCAGCGCTCTGATACAACCACTCATAACCCCGAAAAGGTGGCTCATTTCATTTGCTGTTGCACCCCTGTGTGGCCCCCTGGCACTCTACTGCGCAGCGCGCGTATCCGTGGGGATGCGGAACTTCTCCTACAGAGCCCAACACAGAGCACAGAACGTCTACACAGCATATGCTGTACCTTAGATGATCGTCATGTACACAGTATTGGGTACACTTCCTCTCAGTGCTGCTTCATGCCAGCAGCCGGCAAATGAAAGATACTCTGCTGCTTGTCCCTGCAAACACGGATGCTTGCATAAGACATCACTGCGACAACACCACAAGCACACGTGGTCAAAAATAACACACACACAACTGGCTCGCATGCTAGATGGTAATCAAAGCGGCAGCTTGTGGACACGCCGCGCGTATGGCATGCTTGACATTGACATCTGCAGCGCGATCAACTGGCGTGCGCCCTTCTACATCCATGGCCAAACAGTCGGCTCCTGCTTTTAACAGCACCATGCAAACCTGCGGTTACAGAACTGCTGATTTGTGTGGGTTGTAGGGTAAACACTGCAAGCGGGCATGAAGGAAGGGGTAGTGCGCATGGTCAATGGCGTGGAGGATACAGAGCACTGCATGCTCTCGCACCCATGCAAAAATGCACGAACATGCATGCACACACATCTGCAACACATGCGTGAATGCCTAGCAAAGCATAGAAAACAGTGAGTGCTCCCATGGCAACACTATAACCACCAGAACTGAACAGCAACAACCTGTATGTTTTCATGCGCGCACACATGCACGCATGCATGCACACACATTTGCAACACATGCGTGCATGCGTAGCAAAGCATAGAAAACAGTGAGTGCTCCCATGGCAACACTATAACCACCAGAACTGAACAGCAATAACCTGTATGTTTTCATGTACAGGATGGCAGAAGACAAGAGCGTACAGCTTCACAACCTATGCCTGATGAGCTGTTGACACAGTTGCGACTGTTTGCAGTACCTACTATCAACCAGACACAGAAGAAATACAGCAGTTGCACTGTTTGTAGTTGTGGATGTGGTTGTGCTTTCCCCTTTGCCTCTCGTCGTATTTGACAAATACAATTACCTTGCATTATAAAGCAGTTCGTACCTCAGCATGGCCCTTGAGGGCGGCGCGGTGGAGAGGGGTGGCGCCGCCGGCAGCGGTGCGGGCGTTGGGGTCAGCGCCGGCAGCCAGCAGCGCCCTGCAGATGTCGGCGTGGCCGGCGAGGGCGGCATAGTGGAGAGGAGTGTGCCCCCCTCCTCCACTTCCATTAGGGTCAGCGCCGCCCTTGAGAAGGCGCTTGACCTTGGCGACGTCCCCCGCAGAGGCGGCGGCGCCCAGCCCCCGGGAGAACCCCACCTCCTCTAGGGTCTGGCTGACGGCGGGCGCGACGACGGCGCCGCCTCCACAGCAGCCGCATCCTGCTTGATGGTCAACCATCCCCCCCGCCGCCGCCTACAACAACGACGACGACGACGACGACAACGAGGACAGTGTTATTGGTCATGCCCCGAACCCTAAGCCAAGCCTGAAGCGGCGGCGGCGGTGTTGGCGGTGTTGTTGTGGATGTCCGTGTGAATGCGGTGGTGGAGAGGTGGTCAGCATGGACGCTCGGGCGCTTTTGGACGAGCTTATGGGCAAGGACAGGGACGTGCCGCTGCATGCCCGCAGGGAGCCCAGCCTAACCGACTCTGACGTCTGCAGGCAAGTGACTGAAATAGACCCCAAATGCATGCTTGCTGGCCCAGTCTGCTCGTACTTGTGTATGATAGTGACTTTTTCTTTCCTTGGCATATTTGTTGCAAGTTTGCTGCGTCACATGTGTGTTGCATTTAGCGTGTCCGTTGCTGTCAATTGCATTCGACCATCAGTTTTGGGTGTAGCAATGCTGGTGAGTGTTGCATTGTCAACAACACTTAAAATGTTGGCAAAACTGTTAGTGCATAAGCAGCTGTTTGCATGTGAATAATGCTTCCTTCACCAATCCATGTCTTGGGTAGCACGGTGATGGTTCTGACAAGTACAAAGTCAGCAACAGCGGTTTAATCGTAGCAGCACTATGGCACCGTGGATGAGGTGGCATTTTGTGGTATTGATGCAATTTCAGTCGTGGTAGCATGGATTGTCGTAGATACAGTAGTGTCATTGCCAGTATTAGATCTGCGTGTAAAGCTAACGTGATAAGCTTTCAGCAATACCATTAGGCATGATAGTTGAGAGCAGAGTCCTTGCATGGCAGGTGTATGCATAGCAGAATTGGTTTTAATAGAAATCCACTCACAAATATTGGTGCAGTGGAGGCATATGTTGGAGACCTTCTTTTGTCCTTGTTGACTTGCTTCAACTGCGCGCTTGCATGTTTATTTGTAGCTGTAGCTTCCGTCAAGTAGTGGTTATGAAGGCAATTGCGACCACCGCAACGACAATAATACAAGAGATGTCTCATGGTGTACAAGAGCGTGTCATTGCATGTGCGCTGAAATTACAAATGGGCGGACTGGCGCGCACATGAGCGCGTGTGCATGCACGTGCACAACCAAATGTGTGATGATTTTTCAGTACTTCCACCCTTTGAGTACAATTTATATAAAGTACAAACAAGAGATGTGTGATGATACATGTTATATGTGTACGAACGTCCGCTCTCTGGCAGGTGGCATCTGGTGAACTTCTGCCCACACGATCTGTTCCACAACACGCGGTCTGACTTGGGCCCGTGCCCAAATGAGCACGTTGATGCTTTGCGCGAGCCGTACCTTGCGGAGTCTGCTTCTGCGTCGACACTGGCCGCCCGCTTTGAGGCCGAATACTTGGCTTACCTAGAACGCCTCCTCATCGACCTCGACCGTCGGATCCGCCGCTCCAAAGAACGCCTGAACAAGGTGAGGATGCAGTTGCGGTGCATGTGTGGACGTGTTACAGCCGTGTGCAAATGCAGAACATGCAACACATGTATTGTTGACACTGCATCAAGCATGCACGGACAATTCTGGCACGCACACACATACATGCACACGCACGCGCATGCACACATGTGCAAACAGGCGCGATGCTGGCGCGCATGTGCACAGTTGCGCTAAGGCACACGCACGCAAGCGCACACGCATGCAGGCAGGGAGGGATGCAGCCGCACGCATGCACATGGTCACCCACACTCACTCACTCACGCGCACGTACACGTATAGGATGCGCCGCCCCCGCCGCTTGCGCCCGAGGAGGCCGCGCGCGTGTCGGAGTTGGGGCGGAGGATAGAGGAGTTGGTGGAGAAGGCGGACAGCCATGGTCAGGAGGGGCGCGTGGACGAGGCGCAGGCGTGTCTGCGGGAGGTCGAGGACCTGCGGGCCCAGCGGGCCTCCGCCCTCGCTCCCGCCACAGCCACCGGTGAGTACGGCCAGTCCGTCCTAGAGAAGGAGAAGCGCATGGTGGTCTGTGATATCTGCGGCGCCATGCAAGACGCCACCGACACCGAGAAGCGCCTCTCCAGCCATCTAGATGGCAAGCAGCACGTGGTAACGCAGTGTTGGTTGAGCGTCAGTCTCCACAAGCGTGTATGATATTACACGAGCAACATGCAGTACTCTGACTTGGGATAGCATCGAGCATTGCACTGGTATGTATGCGCACGCGGGCATGTGGGCGCGTATACATGTGCATCTGCGTGCAATGCATGCTTCCTGTTGCTTTTGTGCACATATACCTCAACATGACCACAGACACGCACAGCAGAAGCGGTGCATCATGCTTGTCCAAGTACAGTTCATTGCATTCAGAGTGCTGACTGAGCATGCGCGCTGTAGGGCTATCAGAGGATTCGCCAAACAGTGGAGACCATGAAAGCCAAGCGCCAGGAGGAGCGTGAAGCGCGCAACAAACAGCAGGAGGCCGTTGACAACAAGGACACGAGCAATGGCCATCATGGATCCCCTGCTGCCAAAGACCGTGACCGAGACAGAAGTCCTCGTGGAGATCACAATCACAGGAGCCATGCGCGCGATGCCGACGGTGAAAGAGACCGCAGGCGGCATCATGGCCATGAAAGCAGAGATCGTGGGCGAGAGTATCACAAGAGTGGAGGCAGCAGCTACCGAGACCAGCAGCGCAGAAGCAGGTGTGTGCGACAACATTTGATGATGGAGTACCATGTTGTTAAATTGCTAAGATGGATTGTCAACAGGGATTCTGATCACAGAAGACGACGCAGTCGCAGCAGAGATAGGGGGCCCGAGAGGGCCGTTGAGAACGGCGATGTGCGCGGCGATGATGGTCGGCACAGGCGGCGTTGATTTGGTTTGACTTGCATGCTAGTCGCTGGCCCACGCTTCCGATTGTGCCTACATGCACACTTGTGCTGTTAATAGATGATGTGGGTGGCAGCATTTCCCTTCACATGGGGAAGATTCCCCTGCCCTCTGTTTCCAGCTAAGACATTATTGCATGTGATGATATCCAAACACATGCGAAAGGTAGATGACTTGCACCCAATTGTTGTGAGGGCCTATGGTTGGAGGCGAGGCTGAAGAAGAAGGGTTGGGAGTTTTCTACGGCATGCGACAATAGGTTGCTGAGTTGTTTTACACTTTCTGCTAAAGCAAACCACATTAGGTATTGACCAAGTTTCATCGCTGCCAAGAGAGCTTGCAACTTGTAGTTGACAAGTCCGGTGAGCATGTGTCGATGCTAATCCACTGTTTGCAACAATAACTGACACATGACTCCCTCAATGTAGACGCTTGCGCTTTGAGCTCATTAACTTCTCTAAAAACATTTCACATATGAGCACAACGCAACATCACCGAATCTATCCAGCCCAAATTGCATGCTACAAGCACCTCGGTCTCTTGTTGCGCTTCAGCAACTTGTTATGCTCCTCAGAGTGCTCTCTTAGCTGCACACGACATGTTTAAGGTAAACCTTCAATAACCAAATACAACGCGATATTCTCGTAGAAATCTACAGGCTTTGATGTACATACCCTATGATGCAATTTGGAGGAGTCGAGACCGAACCCCTTGTTGCAGACTTCGCACCTGAAAGCCTTTTCATGTTCAGCAAACCTCCTGCGAGCCCTTTTCTCACCCTTGGCTTGGGAAGATGCGCACTCCACCTCAGGAGAGCCCGATATGGATGTTGACGGCATCTCTACACCCCTCTGCGCAGGCGTTTGAAATGCGAATGGTTGCAAAGATACCGACCCTTGACAGTTGGTTGTCGAATCCGCAGTGAGCTGGTCTAAGTCTTGGTAAGAAGCCACCCGTGCTTGTGGCCTTTGTATGCTTGATGATGCTGAGGTGCCGATGCTGGATGCCGTTGGCGAGGTCAGCGGTTGCGATGAGTACAGAAGCAACCATGGCAGCACGGTAGGACCTGACCAGGTGAGAGAAGGTGTGTGCATCGGCCACCACACCTGCAAACACGTTTATGTGCCCGGTAAGACAGCTCACAACCAAGAACAACTGCGCATTTGCGTTGCAGCATAAAGCACTAAGCTTTTCACTGCACTAGTACTACAACCGTAATAGAACTAGTCACCAGTACTACTACTGCACGGTGCAGTGAATGTGCAGTTGTAAGTGACTTACAACGCATCACACCATTCGTCACAGTGCGTGTCAACAGTGCTGAGCAGTTTGCATGACATGCACAGGCAGCCAACTTACCGGGACGAAGGCCGACTGACTCACGCTGCACAGCGTCCAAGTTGCCGCTGCCGCTGCTGCCGCCGCATCTTCTCCACTGATTGCAGCCATGCCCCTCCCCTATCTCCCTGCTCTCCCTCCCTGCTCCCTCCCTCTTTGTCCCGCCCGCCTTTTCCCCTCCCTTCTGCTCTCCGTCCCTCTTAATCAATGTCTCTCGGCCCCCCTCTTGCCCCCACCGCGACCAACGCCGCCGACAGCCACGAGCATGCGCAGAGCGACAGAAACAGAGCAGCTGAGCCTCAGCTCAGGCTCAGCTCAGTTTCAGGCCCTCAGTCACCGAGCGCGGGAACGTGCATCTCGCCGTCCGTCGGCGCGATCGGACGGCCGAATGCGGAGCGACCCGTTTGGCGATAAGCACGACAGCACATGCATGCAAAGTGTGTTTGCTTTTGGCCGAGCTCGAGTCTTTGCTTAGTTGCAGCTGGGTTGACAGCTTGTGCTTAGCTGGCTGGTGGGCGGCGGTGACCAAGCAAGCGGAGGAGGCGATGGAGGGCGAGAGAGAGGATGTGGCGAAGCGGAGGAGTTTGTGGATGCTTGCGAGGGGTGTGGGCTTTACTTGGCTCTGGATCCAGCGGCTGGCTGTCAGCTACCAGGTGAACAGGCTTGTGGCTTTCAAGCGGCGGTCGCTTTCAAAGAGCTCGAGGTGGTAATCTTGCGTCGTGGGTGTTTGTTTCAGCCAGTTGATGTCCAACATGCTGAGTTAGGCAGCAGGGAAAGGCTAGTGCCCTGTTGGGAGGTTATGATTACCTGTACGCTATGCTCATATTGCCTTCAGCATGCTGCACAAGGTCTATAACAACATGTCAAATGCATGCCGAGAAGCGTTGAACTAAGCGCAAACAACGCTGCAACCAACACACATGCATGCTGCGACAAGCAGTGTTTTTAGTTGACATTGCAATCAGATCAAAAAAGCTGCCACTTGCTTAGCAACACACACACACACGCAAAAGCACGCACATACAACTTGAAGCATACGCACGTGCAAGCAGCAAGATGTGCTATGCGCATTTTACCTTCATGTTGGTATGTGAAATGTCTTCTGTGTTTTTGTGCGTACTGAAGAAGCAGGTCGCAGTTTTCGCAACCACAATGTACAGCTGCACGCACATGCACGCACACGTGCACACACGCAAAGCACACATGCAGGCAAAGAGAGAGAAAAACCCATGGCACTGGCATTGCAGTATTATATGCATCATCAGCGTACAAGCAGGCACAGCTCCGGCACTGCTCTGGCAGAGTTCAGCTGCCATGCAGTCAGCGCATTTGAGCATTCATTGGCAAAGTGACAAGGTTGACTTACAGTTGAACCGTTCAACTGTAAGTGACTACATTGGGTCCCAAGTTACAAAACGTTTCTTCAGCATACAGCCCGACCACTAACGTTCAAATGATGCTACGTCCAGGTAACACACGCGTGTTTATCCAACCGACATAGTACAGTAGTAATGGATAAACTCTACGCAAAATGGTTGTCCTACTCTGCTCAGTCCACATACAGGTGTTGCTCAAAACCCACACACATCAAGCGCCTTATGTTAACCCACAAACTGCATTCCGCAAAAATGTGACCGTTCAGTCACACTGCTTAGCAACGGTTGATGACTCAAGCTTTGTCCACGACAGCAGCGATGAGGCGCACGACGTTACAGTAAGCAATGATGATCAAGTCGTTGATGTTATCTGCGGTGCCAGCACCTCCAGCAAGGTTGGTAATGGTCCGAAAACCGATGAATGGCACGTTGTTGGTGCTGCAGACGAACAGTGCAGACCAAGTCTCTTCATCCGTGAGACCAGCTCCAAACTGCTTGAATAGGTACTTGCGGAAGGCGGCGTTGTCGACAAAGATGTTGGCGGTGGCACCCGTGATCTCGCCGGAAGCGTATGCTTTCGGCTGGTTCAACACGCAACCAGTCTCTTGCTGTTCATCCACGCAACGGTCCAGCTTCACATTCTCAGCGACCTCCGCGGCTACCTGGCGAAGGTGCCTGTCCACATTGTAGTAGAAATTCGCTACCCCCGCTGGCGGGTTCTCACCCTTTCCAGTCCCCTGCTGGTAAAACTGCTCAGCCTGGTGCCAGATTCTGTTCAGGCGGTTGCGCACACCTGCAGCTGCAGACGACCATGCAGACAAGTTAGTGTTAACCGGTAGCAGTCATTGCAAGGGTTTAATGTTGTGTCCATTGAGCCACCCACCTTTGATGTTGTAGTGATTGAATTGAAGGTAGCCATACTTGCGGGACTGCACTCCGGTGCCTTCCAAAGGCAGCGGCGTCTTGACTGAGTCACCAAACCTCTGCATCGTCAAAGGTTTAGCCAGTCAACTACTGATGCAATGGTTCACTGCAGGTGACAATGCTTATCGAGAGACTAACCTGCCAGACAACCAGGCCAGAGTGCAACCAGCGGGAGGCCACAAGAACATCACCAACGTTGTACTGAGGCTCAACGCCGCCCGCGAACCCGTAAAGCACAACATACTTCACAGCAAAGTTGTCCAACAGCGCCTGCACAGTCAGCGCCGTGTTGGTCATTGCCAGGCCCAACGCCACCGCCACCACGGGATTCCCGGACACCTTCACAAGGTGAAACCTGTCACAAGCAAGAATGCTTGGTAACTTGCGTGCGTGCGCTACTTTGTTCAACTGAAATCTCAAGTTGCATTGATTGCTGCTTCGGTACAACAGCCTGGTATGCACGAATGTGTGTGAACAGATATGTATACCCACCGTGTGCCTGCGAAGTCAATGAAGGGTATGTTACTGTTGAGCACCAGTGCATTGTCCAGCAGGTACTGCAGGTCACTCTCTGCGGGTGCAACAATGGCAACAAAGGGCCCCTGCCTGTTTGCGTGCTCGATTAAGCGCCTGATTCTCAGCCCATAAACACTGCAGTACGCAAGGTAAGCAGTGCCAAAAGCAGTGAGCATCAGTCAGTTAATGCATGATTCCATTCTCGCATGCCTGCATGTTACCTGGAAACAGCGGTTTGGTTGCCCCACTTGCCGTTGTAACCATAGTTGTCAGCGTCAGCTGACGGGAGGGTGCAGAAGCAGAAGGCAAGCACCAACATCAACATGCCTGCCAGGCATGAGACCCGCACCTTCATCACCATCACCGCTGCCATGTTGCCTGCAACCTGGTAAACCGCTCTGCCAGTCGACTGACGCTCGTTTAAGAGTACTCACTGCTTCTTATACCGTCCTCTCGTGTGTCTTGAAATGACCATGGGCGTTAATGCAGAGGTCTGTGCGTGGCAGGAAGATGCCTCTAGATGTGTAGAGAAATGAACCACTGGATTCTACAAGGACGGACTTTCTTTTGGTAGCAAGGTTGGTCCTTTGTTGCCGGTACTATCTTTACCTTACAACCCACAGATGCTTTCTTGGGGTACTGTGCAGGTCCAAAACAACAGTATAGGTCTTATGTATACTATTGGAGACTCTCCTATAGTGCCTGAGGCAATGGCAACCACCAGACCTGGTTCAATCCGAATCTTGATTGGGTCATGCAATACTAGCCATTCAAGCGTGTCAACGCACTACTCTTCCTCTCGTTTGTTTAATGTTTGAGGCACGCTGAGGGAAGTCACGTCCCAAGCCTTTTTGCCCCGTGCCACTGCACAAACTCAAGGATCTGGTACTTATAGACACCAGTGTGTAGTCTGTTGCTTGTCTTGTCAGAAGAGTCATTGGGTGCTGAAGTCAGCACGATTCAGTCAGGCGTTCTGCCCGAGAGTCAACCAGGCTGCTATGCCGCATAGCAGTGCACTCGCGCTTGCTGCGCTCAGCAGCGCAAAGGTTCTTGCCTCGCACTCCATGTTCTGCTACCTCTACTCAGCACTCAGAGGGATGGCTGCGCTGCGTGACGCCATGCTGGCGATGCCATCATGGTATGATGGCTGCGTGCTCGGTGGTGGGGTTGCGTGGTGGGCATGTGCTGATATGATGCGTATGAGGCCTGCATCAGGCACATGTTGCGTGTGCACACAGCAACAAGCGGATGGTAGGAAGTAGCGCTGACAAACATTGCATGCCGTGGACGTGCATGTGGCGTACATGAACGCATATGCGACATACATATATACCGCATAATATGTAGTACACATTTGCATGTGGTATTCAAATGGCGCCAGCTCTCTCATAGGGGATTGACGAAACCTTTCTGTGCTTGACTGTTATAGACGTCATCTAGGCCTGATACAGTGTAACAATCATACCTTTCTTGTTGACCTGGACAACCTGGATAGCCTGGTTAACCATGAACATTGCTAACAGTGTACACGCAATGGTACGAGTAGCATACTCGACGATTGCACTGTCCGAGAGGCTCTGTACAGTTGCTCCTCAAGCGAAGGCCACATATGCTGATGAGAAAAAGGTCCCGATGGGCACGGCTTTGGCAGAGCTGTGTAAGCACTGCACTTTGTCTCGGCACTTGGCGATCGTGGAGGCTACATGCAGACACGCCATCAACTGCATGACTCTGCCAGCACAAAGCACCTCTCCAGCACAAAACTCAAACAGGCACGCACCGTGTAACACATGTACGCTCAGCCGCGTGCACGCGCAGCTTGCACTTGAAGCGCACCCACGTATTATCGTATGCACACGTGACGGGCGCGCGCATGCACGCGATGACATGCGTAAAAGCACTAGGACCAAACACAGCAACTTGCTTGAAGCTTCATTACAATGTTGAGAGAAGACCCTGAGAACCTTGGTCCACAGGCGATTTGCCTTCTGGGGGAGGGCGCACGTGGTGGGTGCGGCGCTCGCATGTGCGCCCTCCGAGAGTACTTCGTGTCACCGCTTCTGGGGCCTTTGGCTGCCAACTATCATGTAAGTCCATTTGTTGCGTTGGTGTCTTGTCTCGTGTGCTTAAGCTTGAGCACATACCGAGGTGACAATCATGTTGCTGCTGCTTGCGATAACTCCCTGTGTAGTACTACTGTTGCACGCATGCTTGCGTTCGCACCAGAACTTTTGCAACAAGGATAAAAAAAAAAAATATCAAAGTCGCAAACACCTTGACAGTTTCACAAAGAAAAAACCCTCGTGTCTGGTGTAACACAAAGTCTCATACCTTTCTTGGCATCGATATATTGACCATAGCAGCTCATACCTTGGTGGCTTCACACGCACTCCGACAGAACACATATCGCTGCAGCTGTGAGTAAAAATTCGCTTGACCAGCTTGAAGCTTTCCCAGAACGAGGCTAGCCGCCGATCCAACATCCTTCTCTCTGCCTGCGCACGCGTGCTTTGTGCGCCCGCATGTGTGCGCGTTTCTGTGTGCATGTATGCATTGCTTGCAGCTTTGTTGTTTGGTTGTAACTACGTACCATGCTGCTTTCCAGCACCTCACAGCTCCTCAGCCGTGAGGTGCTGGAAAGCCGTGGAGAAATGTCTGTCTGTCTGGGCAAGTGTGTGCTCGTACCACAAGTAGATGTGTGTGTTTATGCACGTGCGAGTTACAGCTTTGTAACCTGGTTGCGATGTTTGTGAACAAGTCTCAGGTGCATGCTGAGAATAAGCCTACTTCAAGCAAGCCTATTGAGGTTGGCTACTATCAGCATATGCATGCACAGAAACTCAAAACTTTTCAGGACATGAGCCGTGTGGCATGCTGAAGGCAAAATGTGCATAGCTTGTGAGTTTGTACTTGCTGGCAGGCAGGATCCAAGTAGCCTTCGATGTCACGAAGTTCTGCGCATCAACCAAGCATGTTGCACACTGACTTGCTGACTAAAACAATCACCACTCGTCCTTACCGCCTGGAGCGCTTTGCAAGCAACAGCCGCTTGACCGTCAAGCGGCTGTCGGCCAGCCACAAATCCGTTCACCCGGTGGATGGCGCCCACCCGCTGATCAAATCCGAACCCATCTCACATCCCTCACAAGCATATTCTCATCTCCTTCGCTCTCTCTCCGCCGCCGCCTCCGCTCTCTCCCTCCCTCCCTTCCTCTCTCCATTGCCTCCTCGGCCTCCGCCTCCTTGACTACCGCCGCACGCTAGGCAGCTAAGAACAGCAAGTTCAAAAAAGCTGCGATCCAAGCTTCAGCTCAGCTCAGCTTAAGCAAAACACTTGCATGCATGGCGTATGTGTCATCGTGCTTATCACCAAATGGGCGTCGCTCCACAACCAGCCGTCAGATTAACGCAACGGACGGCGGGATGCGCCTTCCCGCGCTTTATGACAGAGGGCCTGACCTTAGTGCTGAGCTCAGCTCTGCTTGTGTCGCTCTGCGTGTGCTTGTGGCTGGCGGCGGCGAGGGCGGCGGCGACGCGGGGAGAGAGAGAGAGAGAGAGAGAGAGAGAGAGAGAGAGAGAGNAGAGAGAGAGAGAGAGAGAGAGAGAGAGAGAGAGAGAGAGAGAGAGAGAGAGAGAGAGAGAGAGAGAGAGAGAGAGAGAGAGAGAGAGAGAGAGAGAGAGAGAGAGAGAGAGAGAGAGAGAGAGAGAGAGAGAGAGAGAGAGAGAGAGAGAGAGAGAGAGAGAGAGAGAGAGAGAGAGAGAGAGAGAGAGAGAGAGAGAGAGAGAGAGAGAGAGAGAGAGAGAGAGAGAGAGAGAGAGAGAGAGAGAGAGAGAGAGAGAGAGAGAGAGAGAGAGAGAGAGAGAGAGAGAGGGGGGGGGGGGGATGGCTGCAGTGGATGGAGAAGCAGAAGCAGCGGCAGCGGCAGCGGCGGTGTCTTGGCCGCTGAGCAGTGCGTTGGGAAGCTTGAGTCAGTCCGTTTTATGGCCCGGTAAGTCTTTGAGCAGTGTCTTGGGAAGCGCGTGGCTCAGGCTGCCTGTGCATGCCATGCAAGAGTTTCGTGTAAACTGCTCAGTAGCGATGGCACTCAGTGTGGCAGTTGATGTAATGCATTGTGTGTTTTGTGACAACACATTAAGTCACTAGTTCCAAGTGATTGTGGCATGCAGCAGTATTAACAAGTTGAAAGCTATTCAGCATACTGTGCATTTTGTTGCAACATACTCAGTGTTGCCTGACCGTTCTCAGTCGGAAGGACTCTTACTCAGCACATGCTACTGTTTACAGGTGTGGTTCCCAGCGCACACGCCTTAAAATGCGCCTGCTGGTCAGACCCTGCCACCATGTTTGCCGATTTTCTTGTCGCTGCAGCCACTGCTCTCGCCGAGGCCACCTACCTGCGCTAGCATAAGCACGGCATCATCCACAACAACGAGCATAGGGAGGCCACAAGCATGGGTCGCCTCTTTAAAAAACTTGCGGCAGCTCACTGTGGACTCAGGGGCGTATCGCAAGGGGCCTGTATCATCACGACCATCAGCATTTCACACACACGCACAGGTACTTGCATAGTTACCATCCACATCCACACAGGGTTTTCAACCTGAGGTGCAGTGCGCATCTACACCAGCAAAGGGGACTTGTAAACGATACGCCGCACCCGAAAAGGTTTGTAAGTGCGAAATCTGCAACAAGGGATACGCGCACAACACATCCAAGTAACATCACAGGGTATGTATGCTTTAAATATGTGTGTGTTCTTATGAGAATGTGTCACCATTCACGCATGTAAAGTCTGAGCTCACTTTAAAACATGCCATGCGCACTTGACCGCACATCGAAAGAGCACAAGAAGTTGTTGACACGCAAGACAAGAGCGAGGCTTTATTAGCATGCATGCAGTGCGGAGTTATATGGTGATGAACATTCAACACGTAGGTTCAGGTTGTGACTCGCTACCACTAATGTATAATGATTGCATCACAGCATGTACATTGCAACAATATGTATCTTTGTTTCTAAACATCAGATTTCAATACATACAATGACAACAACTGCGCACGGCTACTGCTAAATATATTACATGATGATTTGCGCGTAACTTTCTAGTAGGTTGTGAGGAATGCTAAAAGATGGCAACAGAGGGACCTCCGTCATTTCTTTGAAAGTTTCTTCGTCTAGTGATGGCAGCTGATCGGAATAACCTGATGCCCCCAACTCCTGCCAGCTTTGAAGATACGACTCAAAGTCCAGCGCTGTAGTCGGAATACAAAGACAATTCACAACCAGTACGACACAAAGCTGCAATTGCATGTCACGTGCTTGTGCTCACCTTTACTCCATTCAATCAAGTCTTCCGTCACTTCTTTTCCAGCTGAACACAATACGTAAGCTATTAGGCATACAGATAGCGCCGCACGCCTTCAAACAATGTGGCCAAACTTGACACATACCTTGCCAGCAAACCATCTGACGACAGTACACCTAGTGTATCAACATAACAAGTGCGTACCTGATGAGGACGGACAGTCTTCTCCCTCTTGCTCGCCCATTTGATACCTGCATGCGCTTGCATTCAGCAATGGCAATGCAGGCACTTGCATCTATGACAATCATGCAGTTTCACAAAATCACAAACACAAAATCAACAAACACGTACAGTTGTTGCAACCATCGCCTTTTCTTGCGCTTCAGCTGCATGCTCTTCACTTCTTGCCTCTTCGCACGTGAGTAGTGGAACACGGGAATACTAACTCTGCGAGATGAAACAAGGATTAACTGGTTTGATGCTCGGGGGACATCAACTAGACAACAAAACGTCAGGACCATACCTGTGTGTGTTCTGCGTTGTTGTCGTCTCGGATGACCTCTGTGCAGCGTCCCACTCATGAAAGCAGGATGGTAGCGGCCGCCATCCGTTGTTGTCCACACGCCGATACCAACTCCCGTCATCGCCTGTGATGGGAGGTACTATGTACATGTCCGCCAACGCACACGCGCATCCACAAGCACATGCTTATGCATGCACACGCACAAGCAGCGTACAGGTGCATACCGGTGTTCATGCATGTACACATATGTGCATATACAGTCACAAGTTAAGTGTCATGCAGCACCTGTGGTTGGATGCACGTAGTCCTTTGGGCTGAAGGCGCACATATCGATGACAGGCCTTCGCGTGTAGATCTTGTACACGATCTGCCATGAAAGAGAGCTCATTATAACCATCAGACGCAACCGAGGCACAACACAAGTAGATACAGTGGTGTTGGTCAGCCGCTGGCCACAACAACAAATGCTCATTGGCATACAGAGCACCAAGACACACAACATGGCTCACCACAGGGGGGAAAGTCTCCCCTGCCAGCCTGAGCCTCACACGCGTGCCCGCCGCAGCGTCCATCAGGCGGGACTCTCCCGGGTTGATGAAGCGCAGGAGTGCGGAGGCATCCGCGGTGGTGTTGCGGAAGTTTATGAGGTCGCGGAGATGGTGATACAGCTTCACGCGCTACCATGTACATGCGTGATGGACATTAGCGTGTGCATGCGTGTGCGCCTGACCAACGTGCTTGCACTGTATGCTTACTGTGTATCGGCGCCATGCTGCTTGGATGTATCGAGCGGGATAGTTGGGGTTCCGACGCCATCGAACGTGTGCTTTGTACTGGCGATATCTCCTTTGGACGACAATAACTGCACGGCGCTGTTAAAGAAGCAGATGATAAGCAGCGTGTGTGGCAGGTCTAGACGGCAACACAACTAGCAGTGCCATTGAATGCGCAACGAGAGCACACACACAAGCTGGCTCAGCATCTGATCTTGTATCATTACTGTCCACGTGCACACGCGCATGTGTGTCTATGTGTGCGCATGTGTGCAGGGATGTATGCGTGCGCTCGTGTATTGCATGATCATGTCAGCAGCAGGTGCATCATGAATGTAAGCACCATGTTTTGTTACAATGCAGCTGTCACGCAGCCGTATGTGTGTAATTGTGCGCACGTGCAAGCCTGCAAGCGCGTGGCTGTGTGGGTGTTTGTATGTGTGCGCGTGTGCATTTTGTGCATTCCGTGTATCAGACAAAGGCACTGCCCACCTGCTTGTGATACTTTCGGCGGGCACGTATCATGCGCCACCACGCTTGCAGGCGCTCAACGTTCCACTCATAGAAGCCGCTCGCGCTGTCCACCCGCTTGTATGCCATTGCAACAGGTTTTGCTGCCTCTCACATCCCCCAAAATAACGTTTAACACTTCACTTTGCGACGCCCAGTTGAACCAGCCTTGCAGTCCTCCCTCACCCTCACCCAGCACTGCACTGTAGAGTGGCACTCGACGCAATGCTAATCACCTGTATCAGACTTTACTAAATTACCAATGTTTCATACAGATCATATAGATCAGCTTCCTGTGTACCCTTTCTGATGGTCTCTGTGTCTAGCCTGATCAGCGCTGCGTGCCAGCACCCAGTCAGTGCCGAATGCGGAACGAAACATCTTGTGCAAGTACGCTGGCAGGGTGGAGCAGCAATCAATTGTTGTGTACATCATAAGCTAAGGCCAACACGCTGCAAGGAAGTGTTGGGACGCACTGCACTTGAGAAGCCAAGCACACTGCAAGCATTACTTGCGTTGACCTGTGCAACGAAGACACGACACTTAATCTGCAGATTGATGTACCTGATCCCAAACGTGATGTTGAGTGCAAACTGCTTAAGCGCCGCCTCCACTTACTATGACGACGACATCGCCGTCCCCGCTGACGCCGCCGCCGACGCCAGTGCGCCGTTGAGGCCACGTGTCACGCCGATACAGCACCGTCGGCGTAAGCAAATTTAGCAGTGCACACCGGAGCAGCGCCGACACTTCTGCTGGGTTCTGCGCCGACAGATTTCACGTCGATGGAGCACAGCTGCACCGACAGCCCACGTGTCCAGGGCCGATGCTGCGGCGGTGGCGGCGTGGGAGGAGGAGGAGTACCAGCAGCAAGACGAGGAGCGCCAGGGAAGATGTCGTCGACTGCTAGGGATAAAGGCGGCGGCGCCAATGTCGCGGAAGAGGACGCAGCAGGCATCCATCCGCATCTGCCCAGGCTACGGCGGCGGCATGCCTTTCCGGCAGAATGGAGGGTGAAGGAGGCCGGTGGCGTCCTGTCCTCCTTCTTCCAGCCTACGCACGTCCTGCATGAGCACGATCATCATGGCATCTTCGCACTTTGGACCAGGTGCGCAGCTACATCGTATGCGCATTGATGCAAGTGCTCATTGCCATGCATGCCAGTGACTGCTGCTCCTGTCTTACTCAATTCTCTCTCAGCAGTCGTCTGCACTATATTGCACAGTTGCAGCATAATCGACTGACAATATGTTTGAAGATTCAAGCATGTAAGCAGCTGCTGTTGTTTTGTTGCATTGCTGCCTGGGGAGTATGAGAGCAATCGCTGTTGGATTGTTACGTGATGCACTTGTTACTCCCACTAACACTGTTTACTTATCTGCCTTTGATCACGTCTCTCTCAAGCTTAGTTGCGTAGTGCAAAAAGTTTAAGCATGCTTGCAACACAATGAGTGATTGCAAGTGTACAACATGTTCATGAGTGAAAGCTCACGCTCACTTGAGCATACGCAACGCAAGTCACCAATGCAACAAACTCACATCAAGTGTGGCAGTCGAAGGCACCGTAAGCGGCGAACTGCGAAGTACTTTGGCTCGCCCGAGCGCAGTGCCCGCCAAGTACGCAAGCCTCGCTCCCTCTTTGCGCCGTTCGGCTACCGCCTCTTTGGCTTCGCGCCCAGCAACCTCGCCTGGTGGACCGCCATGGCCTTCACACTTGGTCTTGCCTCCACACGTTACTGATGCATGTTGACTCTTGCCTATAGTGTGGTCATGGTCGTGTAAAAATGTGCGTGTGCATGTATGCGCATGCAACATCGTGGTGCTAGAATGTGTGTGCGTGCGTCTTCGTGTTTGCTGCACATGTATATGCGTGTGTACATGCGCGTGCATTATGCGTGGGTGTGAGCGTACTGAGCTGAAGAGATTTTGCGTGTGGACAGGTTCAATCAGTTGGACGCTAAACGGCGTGTTCGCAATGTGGCCTCTGCATTCGCAAAATGCTGAGACCAAGTGGATTGCTTATACAGCTCTGCCCGGTGGGACCCTTTTCCTCATCGGCGCGTACATCTCCTTTCTTGAGGTGCAGCTGCATGCAGCATCTCTGTATTACTGCCACCCTCTTTTGCCCACGTGATACGCAGCCACAAAGTGGTTGATGGTGACTGACTCGCAGGTGTTGAACCCGCCGGATCGTGTGAAGGAGCGCGTGGTAGTGCAGGACGAGGAGCAAGGCGTGGCGTTGATTATGCACGAGCGGCAGGCGAAAGACCAGAAGGGCTCACAGATGAATGGTGATGGGGATGCTAGGACTGGCATTACATCAGAAGCACCGGTAAATGGCATGAAAGGCGGCAAAGTAGAAGTCGTGATGAGAAAGAAGAGGCGTTTCAGATGGTTTGGCTGGGAACCGCACAACTTTGCATACGTGCTCAACCTCTTGCAGCTCATCGGCGCAACCATCTTTGAAATGCCATCCGCCGTAACAGGTCTGGTCCTGCTCGCACCAGACAGGATCAAAACTGCACACTCACGAACATGCATATGCACACACATATTTGCAGTCTACACATGCGCATGTGTGCAGTCAGACTCTTATGTTGCCAACAAGCGAGTAATGTTCACATTCGTAGCACGCAATGGAGTTCCATTCAACGTGTACACACAGAAGCATACCCGCATACAAGTTTATCGACACATGCAATAACAATTGAATGTGGGCTGCAAAACACCTTTACATGTGCAGGTGTGCCAGGCGTGTTGTCCGGTGACTACCCGCCGCACCATTATGTACAGTGGGACCTGCTGTATTGGCTGCCGCAGTGCATTGGTGCGGTGTTCTTCATTGTCAATGGGTACCTGACTTGCGTGGAGGTTCAGGGCGGGTGGCTTAAGGTGAAGCTCAAGTCCCTCGAATGGCACATTGGCTTTTGGAATGCTTTTGGCGGTGTTGGTTTCTTTCTTTCAGGGCTGTTCGGTTTCTTTGAGTACCCCGCAGAGTGCTGCCAGCATTGGGGGACTGCTTTCTCAACCTTTTGGGGCAGTATTGCCTTCCTTATTTCCAGCTATCTGCTCATACCAGAGGCGTTGAATCCTTAGCATAGATGGAATTGAAAGCTCACTCGTGGCAACAAATGACAAGGCTGTTGCATCCGAGTTGCCATTATAGGCTAAGCAGCAGTAGGGTCTCATCATTGTGTAGATCAACATTGTAGACTGTCTAATGTAACCTTTCATCGTGTCATGGTCAACACAGTCTGTTTGCGTGCTTTGCATTGGTCCATCCCATAGAGCGCGCAGTGAATGCAAGTACTTGCATACACAGCGTTTGGGAGAGAGAGTGCACAACCATGGTAGCTTGCAGGCAGTGAGTGCGAGTTGTCAGGCTCAACACCATCACACACAGGGGCACGCTTCATTACAGTGTGCAAAGCCCGTAACATGAGCATGAGAGAAGTGGTTGGAGTTGTAAGGCCAGGCTGACCTGAGGTTAAATTAGGACGACGAGGACGCCAGCACGCAATCTGGGTGATAGCAACAGCAGGTGCGAACGGTGTAATTGTTGCTAGCTTGTGCAGGCAAACCAGCAACAATCACACTTCAGCAGCGCTGCAAGTGCGCCCCACAGACAACGCTGGCAAAACCGGCATTCCAGTACGCTGTTTTGCCAAGCATGCTGCGAGCTGTGTGCAATCTGCTGGTACAGCTGGTAGTAAGCTGGGTGTGAGATGCACCAGCTTGTGTACGCTGTGAGCTACCATTGCTTGATTGCTGTCAGCCACATTGATCACGGCAAGCAAAGCTTGATATCTGTGTACGAGTTGTAAGCCAGCAAAGCTCACGTGAAATGACACTTAAAAGACTCTACACTGTATGCAAGCTTTGTCAGCTTAAAGCTGACCCAGCGACCAATGATTGATTGACGCTTGGGTAGCTAACAGCTTAGACACAGGCATCAATGCTTGCTTCTGTGCGTGTAAGCTACTCAAGCGTCAAGTAAGCTTCTGCCAGCTTACGCACAGCTCACAGCTAATAACGCAATGTTGCTTCAAGGTTGATGTGCAAACTGCATGCTACCGTCCTTGTCAGGTGGCTTACGGCCCCGCAGCCAAGCTCACTTGTGCTGCTGCATGCTACGTGGCTAAGCGCAAACCGCAGTTGTGACGGGATTCCACCCGATATCGACTCTTCCGCCTGGCAAGAAGCGCAGATATCCGCTTCTGTGACCGCCAAAACGCAATTAAAACTTAACCACGGTTTCGGCATCTCTTTGCGGCGGCAGCGTGGAGGCGTGGCGCTGGTGGAGGAGGAGGAGGTGGCGGTGAAGGAGGTGGTGGAGGCATAGCGCAGAAGCTGGCTCGTGATATGTGATGGTTGCAAGCGCCGCTTTAAGTGCAGATGCCTGGCCAGCCTCAAGGACGATGGCGGCTGGGATGGGTGGCGCAGCAGGCTGCTCTTCCTCTGCCGTCCGCCGAGCGACGACAGCTTTGCGGGCGCTGTGCTACAAGGGCGGCACACCACAGGTAGCGTTGCTTTGTATTGGTTACCACCGAAAACCCTGCAAAATGCCAGGCGAGGCAGTGCAAGCTGACTCACGTGCAATGCGTTCGCAAGTAAACCTTGTGTGTGTGCGCGTGCTGCTTGCCTAAAAGCGACAAGGAATACACAACGCCTTGCTTCACCTGAGTTGCAATTGGCTTGTGAACAACATATTGATTGCACAACAAGGAACACCTTGTCTTGTTGTGAGTGACACACTATTATGTGCACACGGTGTATAACCACGGATTCGTGCTTGAAGGCTGAACTATTGCAAGACTGCATCGCATTGACTCAACATTGGCTTCAACATCCATGTATGCTGCAGGTAGCTATGGCAAGTAAAACCAATGAGTGTTGAGCTTTTACAATCTACAGACCTTGCTCACGAGTTTCAAACCTCATGCTGCCACAGGCAACGTCACTGTATACTGCTGCAATGTTTTCGAATGCCTGCTATGGTGCATGACTGTCGCTGCACACGGTGGCATGCACATGGTTCAGGAGGTGGATGCAACTAATGCAGTGGTCCACAACAGCTAAATCTACTGATTACCAAGCATGTTGAAACTGTACGCGGGAGTGCAGGACCACGTATTGAGCTCTGGTAGATTATATTACTACAATTGTGTTACCTTTGCTATGACACCCCTCCCAACCTGCCTCCTCTCGCTGTGGTCAGGTGCTGTGGACTCTACCGCAGTTTAGGTTAGCAACATCACATCTTTCCAGTCGCCAGTCGTCCCGCACGAGCGAGTTCTTAGGCACGTCGGTTCATGCAACTCCAAGATGGAGACCAAGCGTACGGTCATTACAATCTGCATGGTCTGCGGCGGGCTTGAAGACATACGCAAGCAACGTGGTGGTGGTCGAATCCCCAGCCAAGGCAAAGACCATAGAGAAGTACCTTGGGCCAGGTTATAAGGCATGTTACAGTTTGTTTTGTGCATGATGTTATGCATATAAGATGACCTCTCAATGGGGTGCACCACAGGTATTGGCGAGCTACGGTCATGTTAGGGACCTGCTGCCCAAAGAGGGGTCAGTCAAGCCGGAGGCAGATTTTGAGATGGTCTGGCAAATGTCATCAAAAGGCGAGACGAGGTTGTCGGCAATACGGTCGGCGCTTGCAGATGCGCAGAGGCTCATCCTGGCCACCGATCCAGATAGGGAAGGAGAGGCCATTGCGTGGCACGTTCTGGACCTTCTGCAAGCAGATCGCTCGCTGCCAAGCAACATTGCCGTAGAGCGAGCTACCTTCACAGAGGTAAGCACTTACGAATCATTTGCTTATTCTTCAGCAGTTCAACAATCTGGTCGATTTTGGACAGACATGCACACACATGTGCAAGCGTATGCGTGCGTGCGCGGGCATATATTGTAACATGTCCACATGATTGCATGCATGCGTGCCTCATATCATATGCCAAGCACTTACATGCGAGCAGGCATGCATGTACAAATAGCATTGATTGCGTGTCATACTACAGGTAGCTGTTTTGGCAGCTATGTCATCAAGCATGTCTGTGCAGGTGACACCTAAAGCTATCAAAGACGCCATTGCATCACCACGCAAGTTGGATCTTGCTCTGGTGGAGGCTTACCTTTGTCGTCGAAGCCTTGACTATCTCATGGGTTTCCACATATCTCCTGTGCTGTGGAGAAAACTGCCCGGATGGTGCGTGGGCTGTTGTGGTGATCAAGAAGGTATGGCCGCCTAGGAGTACTAATGTTGGATGTCTTAGTTGCGCAGTAAGTCAGCTGGTCGGGTTCAGTCTGTTGCGTTACGGCTCTTATGTGAACGCGAGGCTGAGCGCGAGGCCTTCAAGGAACAGGTACAAACTTGGCTTTGAAGGGTCCTATGTTACTACACACAAGCCCACTGCTTATTTGTCATGCAGGAGTACTGGACAGTGCAAGCAGCATTCTCATCACCAGATGGCCAGCAGTTTACCGCACAATTGACTCAGTATGGAGGCAAAGCGCTCAGCAAATTCTCTTTGTCAGATGAGGCTTCCGCCCAGCAAGCCGCCTCAGCTGCCAGAGGGTCCAAGTTCTATGTCAACAGCGTAAAGAGAAAGCAGGTATGTGCACATGCAGCTATGTACACCTTCCGCTAAGCCACTTGTGATAATGTGGATTTGGTGTTTGGGGGCGTTTGTGTTCAACACCTGCTTTGTAGGTCAGGCGCAATGCTCCCGCGCCGTTCACCACCTCAACATTGCAGCAGCAGGCATCGCTGCAGCTGGGCTTCACAGCTGAGCGCACAATGCGCGTTGCTCAGAAACTCTACGAAGGCATAAAATTGGGTACTGGGACAGAACAAGGGCTCATCTCCTACATGCGCACAGATGGCACGTTCCTCTCAGCGGAGGCAACAGGACGCATACGTGAATACGTATATAGCAAGTATGGTCTCGAGTGAGGAGTGGAGCTCAACCTGCATTCAGTGTGCATCATGTCTGAAACCCTGCATACACAGGTTTGGAGATGAGTATCTGCCAGAGTCTCCAGCTGTATACAAGAACAAGTCGGTGAATGCTCAAGAGGCACATGAGGCTATTCGGCCGACTGATGTCTTCAGGTCGCCTGCAGACGTTCAGCCCTACCTGGAACCAGATCAGCTGAGGCTGTACGCTCTCATATGGAAACGCACTGTAGCATGCCAGATGTCCAGCGCCATTTCAAACCAGGTTTGATGATTATGTAGTCCACCGCAATCTGCATCGTCAGCGGTCATCAGTTTGTTTGACTTCATTGATGCATGCCAGGTAGCCATTGACATTGCATCCGAAGCTGCACCCTCAGAGCAGTTGAAGTTCCGCGCGACTGGCTCCACGATCATGTTTGATGGGTTTCTGGCCGTGCGTCGACCATCCATAGCCAGTCAAGAAGAAGAGCAGGATGATGACAGCGAATCGGGGCTTGAAGAAAGTCGCACCATGCCTGTGCTGGAGGAAGGTGATCTTTTGTCTCGTGCAAATGAAGTCACTCCTGTTCAGCATTTCACAGAACCACCCCCAAGGTGAGTAATATACTAGTCCATGCGATGTTGTGTTGTGTGGGAGTAGGACATAAGCACACAACTCACACAACAAAGTTTATAGCTGGTCATCCTGCAGGTATACTGAGGGTACACTTGTGAAGCAATTGGAGGAGATGGGGATCGGTCGCCCATCAACATATGCACCAATCATGCAAGTGCTGCTTGATCGGTCTTACATCAGAAAAGAGAAGCGCACCTTGATCCCAGAAAGCCGCGGCCGCATTGTACGCTTGATGCTCTTGATAAGTAGCTTCCACTGTGTCCTTCTGCATGTATGCATATCCAGTGACCAACAACTACTTGCTTGTGCACAGTTGTCAGCATTCCTGACGAGGTACTTCCCGCAAGTAGTGGACTTCAGCTTCACTGCTGAGCTCGAGAACAGCCTCGACAGCGTGTCATGCGGCGAGAAGCTGCGGCAAGATATCCTTCGCAGGTTCTGGAGCACGCTGCAGCAGGCGATTGCCGGCACAGAAGGTTTGAAGATACGAGAGGTACAAGCATGCCGTCCATGTTGCACTCCTATGCAAGCATTAGCTCCTGATTATGAAGTCTCTGTTGCACCACCCCTGCTCAACACATGAAAGCTGTCTTGAACAGGTTTTGGACGTTCTGAATGACGAGATGGCAACACAGCTGTTTCCAGATGCAGAGAGCAGGCAATGTCCACGCTGCAGCACTGTGAGTGCAACGTTGTGTAATGCCTTGCCTTCTGTTGACCGCAGTCATGGTCTGAGCGGTTATGGACAATTGTTGGATAATTTCTACAGGGCCAACTGTCAATAAAGATCGGCGCTAGCAACTGTTTCATAGCTTGCACTCAGTACCCTGACTGCAAGTACGCTACCTCCTTCGAGCAACATCTTAGCGATGAGGTTGCGCTCTCTAGTGAAGGCCTTGCTCTCGGAAATGACCCCAAAACTGGTGCAGAGGTACGATACAGCCATGCTTCACAACGCTGCTTGGTGTATCGGGGCCCATAACGTATTGACATTGATGTGGTTTTGCAATCAGGTTGTGCTCAAGGCTGGTCCATTCGGCCACTACGTGCAGGCGACTATGCCAGATGCTGATCCCCAGGCAAAGCCCATACAAATCAGTCTTCCCAAAGGCTGCTCCCCAACTGACATTACTCTGGACTCTGCCTTGGCATTATTGAGTACCAAACGTACACTTGGTAACCATCCCGAAGACAACGAACCTGTCTCCATCTCAACAGGGAAGTTCGGCCCTTATGTGCGGTGGAACAAGCTCAACGCATCCATCCCCAAGGTACAATTTTCTTGCGCAGCCAGCCGGTTATGGTCAGTACCTGCAGTATCAGCCTTTTTATACGTGCCTATGCTGCAGGCTATGTCACCAGCTGAATTGACACTCCAAGATGCTTTGGACTTGTTGGCCAAGAAAGCGGAAAAGCAGGCCGCCAGTGGCAAGGAACCCAAGGAGAGGTCTCCAGCCAAGGCCAGAAGAGCGAGCAAGGTTGCAGTCAGCGTTGATACAGAGAGTACTCAAGAGACAGTTACTGCTAAGACACAGACCAATAACGAGGAGAAGGCTGCTACTGTCACCAAACCAAAGCGCAGCAGCAAGAAAACAGCCGTAGATGCGGCAGACAAGCCAGCAAAGCTTTCTGGCTTCCAGAAACCTGTGCGCATATCCCCTGAGCTAGCTGAGTTTCTACAGGTAAATCTGTAGGCCGATTGGTTGTTTGCACGTCAACATATGCATGTTGCATTATCATGGCACATTTCAGTTGTTGAGCAAGTGTACTCTTTCCAGATTTCGGAAGTTTCACGACCCGAGGCGGTCAAACGGATCTGGGCGTACATCAAGTCAAACGGTCTACAAGACCCCAGTGACGGGCGCATCATCTTGTGCGACAATCGGCTAGTTGGACTTCTCGGTGTTGAGAAGACATCCGCGTTTCAACTTGCAAAACATCTTAGCGCTCACTTTGTGAAGTCAGGCAGCTGACACCACCACCAGCACCAGGCGGAGCAGTATGCAGTTGTGTTGCTTCAATCACCCGTTGCGAGCAGCTGGTTGATTGTTAGACAAACACAACCTGGAGGGTTCACCATGGTTGGGAAGGTGCTTTGTTTGTGATCAGCACCTTGTAGCAAGATCATTCAGATGCTGCTGCTAGCCTGGTGGGCTACCCAGCAACAAGCCTTCCTCGTTACACCACACAAGGTCGCCCAGAGGAGCTGGCTGTTGACGGTCACAGCTTCTGAGATGCTGATTGTTGGTATGCCCTGTTGCGTGGGGTCTTTGAGGCTTTTGCTCTTGCAGTGCGTGGAGCACACAACATCAGTGCCGTCAGTCAGCTGCATTGGATTGATTGCAGCATTGGCAGTGCAAGTATTGGCGCAGGTAAATGTCAACCTGAGCCTTCTGATTTAGCTACTTGGCTGTATTATTAGGCTCGCAATGGACACATCATTTACATTGTCACATGGCCATGGCAGTTGCACATGTTAAGACAATCAGCCAGGCTTAGATGGTATTGCCAACGATGTGGGCTTGCCTTCTTACGCACCAATGGTTGTATAGACACCTCATTTGCAAGATGTTGTACATTGTGTTGATGTGTTGTAATCCCCCGCGTGTAGCCGTGGAAAGGGGGGGGGAGGGGGGGCCTATCATAGCCCCTCTTTTTTTGGAGTGTGCATACATTAAACTATGACACAGCAGCATGAACCTTTGTATACACATCATCATTACATGTGTAAGTACATGCCACATTGTGGCAGGTAAAACTACGCCTTTATGTATGCATGACTGACTGACATATAGGCACTCGTATCAGCTTAGCGGGTAGTGTGCTAGACAAGAGAGAGATTAGCTTGGTGATTTGTATAAGTGAGTGCATAGACTGACTGACTGACTGACTGCACATGACTGCTAATTGCACTTGCACTGCACCATGCACATATCGCACCATACCATATGCATGCCCCATATATCGCAGATCTTCTGTACACATGACACATGAAGACTAAAAGCCATATTGGAGATATATGAGGTTCTAGACATGGTATAAACGTGAAGGTTGGGGCTTGGAAAAACGGCGAGGTAGAAAATAAAATGATGATATGCTGGTTAGAATTTCGCTCTGTAATGATGCCATCACTATGCTTGTAAAGTGTTTCCCCTCGTTTCCTCACTGAAAACTGCTTGAATAAAATTCATGCTGCGAGAAAAGTTGTCTATCCATCGACCGTCAGGTCGGTTGACATATAGGGTGATCATCGTCATAATCACTCCGCTATATATTTACATATGCGTAACTGTTGCGTTATCTTTATTTGTTTCATCGTGTACCTTATAAGCATCGAGTGTTCAATTTCTGTATGTAGGAAAGGATCACACCCATGTTGTTGACGCAACATGACATTGTTTATGAACTTCGCAAGTCATTCATATATCAATTATACAAGTCACTACGCTGCATCCCATCGTAACGTTGCAAAATTGACAAAACCTCAAACCGAATGATTATTGCCAGTGCTATTTCTAGCCAATCGGTCCAGGCATGCAGCAAGCTGCTTTGCCGCCAAGTTTTGTCAGTGTTGCCAGTCACTCGCTCAACATCAGCAACGGCAAACCTCCTCACAACCGTGAGACACACTGTCACACACACACGGCCTAACTGAACCGTGCCGTCCCCGACCCACCACAAGACACCCTTTAGTACGAATAGCGAGTCGCTACTGGGACGAATCATGTCGTTATGATCGGCAGGTACCACAGCACAGGGTTCATCACCTGTCATGTCATTATTCTCATGTCAGGGTTCATACCCTGGTATTCTTATCAAATGGTGCCGACATTGAAAGCAACCAAGTTACCTGTGGTCAGACAGCACCGACAACATCATAGCCTATGACTCATAGGCCGTTTACTCAAGTGGTATCGGACCCCATAGGTATTGGACCCAAGACACAAATGAATCGGGACCCAATACGATCCGTGGCTTGTGGTTCATGTGTGACAATGGGTCACGGTCAAAGTGACTGGGTACAATATCGAGATGATTGACCATGCTATGCTATCCTCACATTCTTGAACCCAACGCCCAATGCACCAGCAATTATCAATCATCTTGTAGCAGTTTCAACGTTTGCAGTACGGTGTCACGGTGAAGTACGCGACATTGTACGCTAACCACTTTAAGCGCTAGTAGCTCCGGCCTGTTGGGCCTCAAAGCATGTACGAAATGCGCACGTACTCTGCAAAGCACGGCGACATGCGCTATAACAGGCGCACCGTACATGAGGTCTCCTCGTTGATTGCCTCAAGTTGCGACCAGCAACAGGTTGCCGTACGACGCCTGGTACCGCTACTACTGCCGTTACACTTAGTAACTTGAGTCATACATGTTTTGTACGAGCTTGTTGCCGATAAATTACAGGTGATTCTGGGGCGCGTACCTCAGATTCGCCTCCCTTTATTGTTATTCTTGCTTATATGACGTTGTCAAGCTGTCAACACTGACTGCACTCTGTATTTCAAATTGAACCAATTTGTTGTGGATGATAATACGCACACACAACAAGCCGCTAGTGTTCACCGCGCTTGACGCTTCAGTAGGCCAAGTAGGCCTCTCAGGTAGGGACAGGTGGGGCGGGCGGGAGATTCTCAGGTGGCGGGACAGATGACGGACACGACGTGTTGAGACGGGTGGCTCTGGCCTGACCAGGCCTGACCAGGCCTGGCCTGGCCTGGCCTGGAGTCGCCTGGCCTGGTTTGGAGTGGCCTGGCCTGGTTACAGGTAGGTTGTGCTTGTGTTGGGTTGTGTGCGGACCTTTATTTCTGATCACCTAAGGCTGGACTTGGTGGACTATTCTCTGTAACTCGCAAGATCGTAGGGGTGTGTGTGTGTGTGTGTGTGTGTTCAACAGTAGTGCGGAGTTGAAATACTTATGTGATGGTCAACTAGTTGGGCCAGCACTCGGTTGAAGCTATTGACTGTGCGTGATGCAAGCAACCGTGTCAAGTACTGAGCTGTAAACGTTTCGGTCACGTTTATAACCGGTGCACACTTTTGTTGTGGCAGTAACGAGTTGCCATCGCCATTGAAGTTCAACTCAAAACATCAACAGTAGACCACTGCAGAAAGCATTCCGGTTTGTATCCCCCAGGTTGCCCCCCCTCCCCCCTTCCCCCTTCTCCTTTGCTACTTCAGTTTCACAACACAATGCGCACACGTGCACACACACACACGCGCGCGCGCGCGCAAGCCCCCCCTCCAGCAGTGTTATTTGTGTGTGCGCGCGTGTGTGCAAGCTCGTAGTCGAGTGTCTCCCCTTTTGTTCTGAAAACA
Organism: Chlorokybus atmophyticus; assembly: GCA_009103225.1. Taxonomy (NCBI): domain Eukaryota; kingdom Viridiplantae; phylum Streptophyta; class Chlorokybophyceae; order Chlorokybales; family Chlorokybaceae; genus Chlorokybus; species Chlorokybus atmophyticus. The sequence continues at coordinate 177,549 of RHPI01002955.1, read as the reverse complement.
GTGTGTTCCCTCGTCCTGAAAAAAGTGTGTGCTTGCGCGTGCCGGTCTTCGTGCCTGCGCACGTGTATTGTGCGTGCAGAAGTGCGTGGGTGTGCATGTCTGTGAGTGTGTGCTTGACGTGCACATGCTGTATACATCACAGTACGCTTGCAACAAATCATAGAAGTACACTGGTAGTTCAAGCTGCTAGAGCAACATCAAGTCCTGCTATGTTGAGCGCGCGCGCACGTTTGTGTGCATCTGAAGCTGTTTGTGTAATGTCCCACAGCAGCCAAGCACGCTCGCCAGCCTCTCTGCCCAATGACGCTCTTTCGGCGCCATAATGCTGTCTGATTTCAACCATTGATGTGCCGCAATGCCATCCGACCAAGACGAGGTACCTTCAAACTCGTTCGCACTTGCCCTACCAACATGTGCGTTAAAACAACATACCAACAGAACATCCTTCCCGCAACACCAGGGCTTGCTGCGGCCCGCGAGGCAGAACGACAGCGGCAACCCGAGCACATCATCACCAACGATGCCGGCAACAACAACAACAACAACAACAACACCATCGCCGTCTTCGTCGCTCACGACCAAACGCCGCTGGCGACCCAATGCTGTGCATCCCGACCCGACAACGATGACAACAACGACAACAACGCCGCCCTCACCACAACTGCGCATAGTGGTAAGCGCCTTGTTTCCCATTTCTTGCCTAGGTTAGCCAGGGATTTATCATACACACGCACACACGCACACGCGCACATGCGCATGCACGACGAGTGTACGAGCGCATGTGGTCGTGCAGCGTATTTGTGTACACACACGCAAGCACGCACGCACACAGACACACTCACATGCGTAATTGCGTACACACACACGCGTGCACACACACACACACACTTCTCACCCCAGGTTCCACGCGACAACAGTTCCGAGTCCGACAACGGCTCCATCCACGTGACGATCCCTGCCCGTACGGCGTCGTCGGGTTCGGTGATGCTCGGCGTCGACACGCCGCAACTGCAGCAACAAGCGTTGGTACAGAAACAGCAGAGCAGTGAGGTGAAGGAGCAGGCGAGGCTGCGACGGGGAAGGAGTAGTTCTGAGTCTGTGCCAAAGTGAGTTGTGGGTGGGTGGGTGGGTGTGGGTGTGGGTGTAATGACACGTGCGTGCGCGCGCTGATGCCAAGTCGTGCGCGTAGTCGAGTGGGAGACCACGAGGGTGGGGACGAGAGCGGGTCCCCCTCAAAGTGGCGTCGGGACAGCTCCCGCATGCGTGGCCTACACGTGAGTAACTCTGTCACACTTTCTGCGTGCTTGTATGAGCGTGTGCGTGTGCAAATACTCATGAGTGTCGTGTGCTTGCATCAGCCTCATGAGGAATGGCTTCTGGAAGGCTGCAGCTTCCCCTCCACACCAACGTAAGACACACGTGTTCCGCTATGTGTATTGAGTCTAGAGACAGTTAGAGAGAGAGTGCTAGATGCGCTTGTCATTGCGCAGGAATGCCCTTCTAAGTATACGAGCCAGCCAACTCGGTCTCCGCCGTGCCACTCCAGTAAGAACACAGACACGCACACGCACACGCACACGCACACGCACACGCACACGCAGGTCACTCACTTACCCCTCTCTCAGTCTTTCTCAAGTGGCCACTCCATCCTCCCTCCCCCCTCCACCTCCACCACCAATCCCCGCGCCTCCCGTCGCCAATCCGAGCCCTTGATGATCAAGCCTCTGTCTTTGATTCATGGTGACATCTTCTCTCTGGGCGGAGGGGACGCGAGCGTGATAGCTGAGCTGCAGAGAGAGGGGGAAGTGAATGGCAACGAGAGGTGGCTGAGAGTAGCGAGGGAGTGGCAGATGGCGGCAAAGGAAGAGTGGGGACAGGCGGTGAGTGTGGGGTGGGTGGGGTGGGGTGGAGGGTGGGACCTAACATCCACTTGTGTAGGTGAAGTCGCCGCTGTCGAGTCCTGAGATGATGCTTGATATGACGATGACGTCGTCCGGGATGATGGCTACGGCTATGAGCACCCGAAGCCACGCAACAACCCGCAACAACATGACCACCACCAACATCGACACCACCACCACCCACCCCAACAACAACGTTAACAACAATAACAGCGCGCACACCACAAACCCAAACACACTCAACAACACCGTCCCGGGCAACAACACCACCCACACACCCCACAACCGCACCCACGACAACAATACCACCTCCCCCTCACACGCCGCACACACGTTGACACACACCCACATGCAAACCAAGCGCACTTCCCGTGCGAGCAGTTCGTCCCACAAGCAGGCTCGCGTGTCCACCTCCGTCGAGAAGCTCGCTCGCAAGTACACTGGCAACGACGGCACGACAAAGGACAGCAACCACAACCACACGGGTGGCGGGGAACGCAACAGCGTGAGACAGAGGTGGCACAAGAGCGTGTCGATGATCGTGTTGGCGAACGTGTTTATATTAGCGATAAGGAGCAGGAGGAACGCCACGATGCATTGGGCGACGCTGGCGTTCGTGTCGCCGGAACTGGAGAAGGATTATAGGCATACGGTGGGGCCGTCGATGCTGAGGGTGAGTTGTGTGTGTGTGTGTGCGCGTGCGCGTGCGCGAGTGCGCGCCAATTGACACGTATTCTGCGTGTGCGTGTGCGCATGGGTTTGCATGTATGCGCACATGCACGTGCGCCCACTCGCATCTGTGCGTGCGTGCATGTGTTTGCACGCATGCGCGCACGCGCGCACACACGCACCCACCCTCCTACCCTCTTCCCCCAGGGAGTCCACCGCACCTTCCCCGCCACCCTCGTCCTCCTCCTCCTCAACGTCCTCTGCCACGGCGCCTCCCACTCCTCTCTCATAACTCACTCCGCGGCGTGGTGGGGGATCAACGTCGGGGCGGCTTTGTTGGTAGTGATGGTTTGGGGAGCGAGCGCGAGTAGACATGTGAGGGGGTCGTTTGTACTCACCACGCATGGGAGCTGGCTGCCGCCGTTCTTGACGATACTGCTCGGAGTCACGTATATGAGCGGGTGAGTGTCGGAATGTGCACACACTTGGTGTATGTGTGCGTGGGTGCGTGCGCACGTGGGCAAGGGTGTGTATGTGTGCATGTGCGTGTGCTTGCATATGCGTGTGCGTGTGTCACACACCCACGCACGCATGCACGCACGCGCACGCGCACGCGCACACGCACACGCACACGCACATACCCGTACACGAGTGACATCACCTCCAACACACACATGCGGTTCTCGCAGTTGGACCGTGACCGTCGGCGGCCCCGTCTGGTCGACCCAATACCAGAAGATCACTCTCATCATCGTGCTCAACTTCGTTTACCACCTCACGGGTCTGAGTTGGACCCGTTACGTTGTCTCCGTCGCCGGTCTCATGACTTTTCTCATGTACGTGGCGTGTGCGTCGAGACCGCACACCCACGCGGACGGCACGGGACTAGCGAGAACGTTAGCGTATATGAGCGCGTCGTTGGGGTTGCATCTGTTCGCGGCGTGGAAGAGGGAGAGGGCGGACAGGATGGGGTACCTGCTGGGGAAGGATGTGAAGGTGGAAAGGCATAGAGCGCAGGTATGAGGGGGG
>RHPI01002955.1:98972-173461 GCA_009103225.1 Chlorokybus atmophyticus | reverse complement strand
GCCCCTCCCAGGTGTTGTTGGAGACCATGTTGCCCCGCAAGACCCTCCGCGCTCTCCAAAGCGGTCGCACCTTAATCGCCGACACGTACGTCGACTCCACCATCATGTTCGTCGCATTAGAAGGCTTCGCTCAGATCGTCGCTTCGACTCCCGCAAAGAGATTGATCACATTCCTCAACGGCGTGTACTCGGAGTTTGATGCTTTATGTGATGCGCACGGCGTGTACAAGATTGAAACTGTTGGGGAAGTGTATATGTGTGGAGCGGGGATACCGGATAAACAAGAAGATCATGCGGTGAGGGTCGCGGCGCTGGCGCTGGATATATTGGAGGTGAAGACGCAGCTGCAAGCAGTGCTGAAAAGAAAACAGGTGTGAGCGTGTGTGTGTGTGTTACAGCTGCATGTACGTGTGCACACGCATGCGCGCACGCGCACATGCAGTGTACGACAAAGTATGTTGTGTACACTTTATTCTCGCTGAGTACAACTGCATCTATCAAGCACGCAATGTTGTCCCACTAGACTGCAAAGAAGGCGATGATCCCGCTTGAGGTGAAGATCGGCATGCATTCCGGCAGCGTGGTGGCGGGGGTCATCGGGCTCAAGAAGCTCAACTACAGGGTGTTCGGGGACACGGTCAACACGGCGTCGCGCATGGCAAGGTGTGTATGGGTGGGGTGGGTGGGTGGGTGGGTGGGTGCGTGTGTTGGTAGCAATGGTGCTGAGAGTTGAATCATGTTTGGTTTGTGCAGTCACGGGGCACCTGGAAAGGCGCACATGACCAAAGCGACGCAACAACTGTTGGAGGTGCGTGCTGGGTTGCAACTGCTTTATAGCTTCACATGCACGGGCCCACACATACACGTGCGCATACGCATGCTCACGCATACGCATGTACCTGCACGTGTGTCTGCGTGTGCTCATCGTGCCACGTGCGCGACCACACAAACATACGCATAGTGCACTTCGCTAACACGCACACTTCATCAGGCAGCCGGTGGCTTTGAGATTGAGAGCCGTGGCGTCATCGAGGTCAAGGGCAAGGGTGCCATGGAGACCTTCTTCTTACTGAGCGACAAATACGCTGAAGAGCGGTTACTTGCCGACAACATCATGGCTGACTTGTCACCCAAGGGCAACAACAGCAACAATAGCATCACACACAACCAGAGCACGCTCGATGACAACCCAACAGTAGACACCAAGACGGACAACAACAACAACAACAACAATACGATGAGCAACACTGGCAGCAACAAGAACAACAGCAATGACAATGACAACAATGACAATGAGGAGGAGGATGCAGCCGAAGACAGACAACAAGAATTTCTTCACAGACTCACTATGAGTCTCCCTCAGCCTCACTGGGATCCCGCCGATATCGCCGCGGATATCAACTCTGATACTGATATTCCAAAGTCCATATCTCCTTCGGCGACCTTGGCGATGTCGCCCGCGTCCCCGGTACCATCGAACTTGGCCACGACGATACAGCTGAACTTGCCGCAACCGCTCTCGACGTCGAGCTCACCGACGGGATCGAACACGGGAGATAAGATGCAGCTTGTGGGGTGGAACAGATGGAATTTGGTGAGAAGGGCTTGTTTGTTGTTAACAACTATATCGCCATGACATGTGCGCGCGTGCATGCGTGCATGTGCGTGCGCGTGCGCATGCACATATGAACGTGTGCATGTAAGTGTGGGTGCATATGTGTGCGTGCGTGTGTGGGTGTGCGAGTGGGTGCGTGCACGCGTGTGCATAGTTGCATGCCTGTGTGTGCGTGTGCGCGCGCGTGTCCGTGCGCGTGTGTGTTTGTCTTCACATGTCTCAATTGGTTTTGGTCACAGTGGTGGTGGACATGTATGCCTTCAAGCGTCCACCACTTCCACGCCTCCATCACACGCAAACCCCCCAAGGGTGGCGGCACTTCCAGCATGCGTCGCAGCAGCAGCGCTCGCCACCAACACCACCGCCACAGTAACCATCACCACGTCCACAACCACACGCCGCCGCTCCACCCGATCACGCTCAACTTCAGAGAGAAAGAGCTTGAGAACAGCTATTGCAATAGGTGGAATCGAGCGAGCTTGCGACAAATGCAGGTAGGTTGGGGGAGGTGGTATACAACTGGTTGACAACTGTCTGTCTCACTACCTTACACGCATGTGTGAGCATGCGGGTGTGCGCGCAAACATGCGCTCATGTGTTCTTGTATGTGTGTGCGCGCATGTGTGTACGCGCACACACAGACACACCGATGCACACGCACATGCGCGTGTACGCATACACACACGCACGTGAACGCATGCACGCGCGCCCGCACACCCACATACACACACTCAGACACACACGCCCACCCACCCACACAGGTCGTCCTCGCTGTTTTCTGCGCCACCTTACTCCCCACCACTGCCGTCGACATCCTCCAGCGCCGCAGTTACTCCTGGTTGCTCATCGCTTTCCTCGTTCGCTTGAACTACACTCTCATCGCTTGCGCTGGCGTTTTGCTGCTGACGTTAAAGCGAAGATGGAGCCAAGAGGTGATGTCTGCGCTGAGTGTGTGTGGCGTGGGCGTGTCGACACTCCTCGCGGTGATGCGGTTGAATATGAGGCTGGGGGAGTGTGTCGTCATGACCACGGTGATAGCACTCCAAGTGCTCATGTTGGCTTGTGCTTTACGGTTCATATACGCGACCTTTGTCTCGTCCTGCGCCATACTGTTTTACGTCGCTGTGGTGGTTACGCTGCCGCGACACAACAACGGGCAACACGAAGAGTACCCGTATGTGGACCTGGCGCTCATAGTGGTGGAGTTGCTGTTGTTAGTGCTAGCGGTGAGGGAGACGGAATTGAAGAGTAGGAGCTGGTTTCTGTTGCAAGAAGAGCTCAAGAGACAGAACAAGATATCGGATCGATTGCTGTACGATCTGGTGCCACCAAAGGTGAGCGCAGATCAAACCAAACGTACAAACACACGCGCACGCATGCAAGCGCAGATGCACGCAAGTGTGCATGTGCGTGTGTGCAAGCACACGCATACACGCACGCGCATGCACGCGCACGCGTGCAAGTGCGTGCGCGTACGTGTGAAACATGTGTGCACACACACACACGCACGCGCACACGCACACGCTCCCCTCCCCCTCCCCCACCCCCACCCAACCCACNTCCCCCCCCCCAGATCGGTCGCCTCCTCCGCCGCGGCAGCCGCAACATCGTCGACTACTACGGCGAGTCCACCTGCCTCTTCTCCGACATCGTGGGGTTCACGCCTCTATCGGCGCAGCTCGGCGCGCTGAAACTCGTCGTGTTTCTGAATAGACTGTTCACGGATTTCGATAACCTGTGCGATAAGCATAAGGTGTACAAGGTGAGAGAGAGTGTTGTACGTGTGTGTGCACACGCATGTGCTTGCACATGTGCGTGTGCACACGAGAAACAGTGTGTGGTGTTTGTGTGTGTGTGTAAGGGTGTAGGTGCACACGCACGTGCGTGCGTGTCCGTGCGTGAGATGACTAGCACATACGCACACACATGCGTGCGTGAGAATATGTGTGCGCACCAATCACACGCACGCACGCACGTGTGTGCGTATCGTCGTAGTGTGTGCGTGTGTGCGAGCATGCTTGCGTGTGCTTGTGCTTGCGCGTGTGCGTATGCACGTGTGTGTGCGTGCCCGCTCAAACCTTTGTGCATGCCAACGCACGCGTGCATCACCCTGCATTTGTGCGCATGCACAATCTCTCACACACTCCCCCCCCCGCNAGAGAGAGAGAGAGAGAGAGAGAGAGAGAGAGAGAGAGAGAGAGAGAGAGAGAGAGAGAGAGAGAGAGAGAGAGAGAGAGAGAGAGAGAGAGAGAGAGAGAGAGAGAGAGAGAGAGAGAGAGAGAGAGAGAGAGAGAGAGAGAGAGAGAGAGAGAGAGAGAGAGAGAGAGAGAGAGAGAGAGAGAGAGAGAGAGAGAGAGAGAGAGAGAGAGAGAGAGAGAGAGAGAGAGAGAGAGAGAGAGAGAGAGAGAGAGAGAGAGAGAGAGAGAGAGAGAGAGAGAGAGAGAGAGAGAGAGAGAGAGAGAGAGAGAGAGAGAGAGAGAGAGAGAGAGAGAGAGAGAGAGAGAGAGAGAGAGAGAGAGAGAGAGAGAGAGAGAGAGAGAGAGAGAGAGAGAGAGAGAGAGAGAGAGAGAGAGAGAGAGAGAGAGAGAGAGAGAGAGAGAGAGAGAGAGAGAGAGAGAGAGAGAGAGAGAGAGAGAGAGAGAGAGAGAGAGAGAGAGAGAGAGAGAGAGAGAGAGAGAGAGAGAGAGAGAGAGAGAGAGAGAGAGAGAGAGAGAGAGAGAGAGAGAGAGAGAGAGAGAGAGAGAGAGAGAGAGAGAGAGAGAGAGAGAGAGAGAGAGAGAGAGAGAGAGAGAGAGAGAGAGAGAGAGAGAGAGAGAGAGAGAGAGAGAGAGAGAGAGAGAGAGAGAGAGAGAGAGAGAGAGAGAGAGAGAGAGAGAGAGAGAGAGAGAGAGAGAGAGAGAGAGAGAGAGAGAGAGAGAGAGAGAGAGAGAGAGAGAGAGAGAGAGAGAGAGAGAGAGAGAGAGAGAGAGAGAGAGAGAGAGAGAGAGAGAGAGAGAGAGAGAGAGAGAGAGAGAGAGAGAGAGAGAGAGAGAGAGAGAGAGAGAGAGAGAGAGAGAGAGAGAGAGAGAGAGAGAGAGAGAGAGAGAGAGAGAGAGAGAGAGAGAGAGAGAGAGAGAGAGAGAGAGAGAGAGAGAGAGAGAGAGAGAGAGAGAGAGAGAGAGAGAGAGAGAGAGAGAGAGAGAGAGAGAGAGAGAGAGAGAGAGAGAGAGAGAGAGAGAGAGAGAGAGAGAGAGAGAGAGAGAGAGAGAGAGAGAGAGAGAGAGAGAGAGAGAGAGAGAGAGAGAGAGAGAGAGAGAGAGAGAGAGAGAGAGAGAGAGAGAGAGAGAGAGAGAGAGAGAGAGAGAGAGAGAGAGAGAGAGAGAGAGAGAGAGAGAGAGAGAGAGAGAGAGAGAGAGAGAGAGAGAGAGAGAGAGAGAGAGAGAGAGAGAGAGAGAGAGAGAGAGAGAGAGAGAGAGAGAGAGAGAGAGAGAGAGAGAGAGAGAGAGAGAGAGAGAGAGAGAGAGAGAGAGAGAGAGAGAGAGAGAGAGAGAGAGAGAGAGAGAGAGAGAGAGAGAGAGAGAGAGAGAGAGAGAGAGAGAGAGAGAGAGAGAGAGAGAGAGAGAGAGAGAGAGAGAGAGAGAGAGAGAGAGAGAGAGAGAGAGAGAGAGAGAGAGAGAGAGAGAGAGAGAGAGAGAGAGAGAGAGAGAGAGAGAGAGAGAGAGAGAGAGAGAGAGAGAGAGAGAGAGAGAGAGAGAGAGAGAGAGAGAGAGAGAGAGAGAGAGAGAGAGAGAGAGAGAGAGAGAGAGAGAGAGAGAGAGAGAGAGAGAGAGAGAGAGAGAGAGAGAGAGAGAGAGAGAGAGAGAGAGAGAGAGAGAGAGAGAGAGAGAGAGAGAGAGAGAGAGAGAGAGAGAGAGAGAGAGAGAGAGAGAGAGAGAGAGAGAGAGAGAGAGAGAGAGAGAGAGAGAGAGAGAGAGAGAGAGAGAGAGAGAGAGAGAGAGAGAGAGAGAGAGAGAGAGAGAGAGAGAGAGAGAGAGAGAGAGAGAGAGAGAGAGAGAGAGAGAGAGAGAGAGAGAGAGAGAGAGAGAGAGAGAGAGAGAGAGAGAGAGAGAGAGAGAGAGAGAGAGAGAGAGAGAGAGAGAGAGAGAGAGAGAGAGAGAGAGAGAGAGAGAGAGAGAGAGAGAGAGAGAGAGAGAGAGAGAGAGAGAGAGAGAGAGAGAGAGAGAGAGAGAGAGAGAGAGAGAGAGAGAGAGAGAGAGAGAGAGAGAGAGAGAGAGAGAGAGAGAGAGAGAGAGAGAGAGAGAGAGAGAGAGAGAGAGAGAGAGAGAGAGAGAGAGAGAGAGAGAGAGAGAGAGAGAGAGAGAGAGAGAGAGAGAGAGAGAGAGAGAGAGAGAGAGAGAGAGAGAGAGAGAGAGAGAGAGAGAGAGAGAGAGAGAGAGAGAGAGAGAGAGAGAGAGAGAGAGAGAGAGAGAGAGAGAGAGAGAGAGAGAGAGAGAGAGAGAGAGAGAGAGAGAGAGAGAGAGAGAGAGAGAGAGAGAGAGAGAGAGAGAGAGAGAGAGAGAGAGAGAGAGAGAGAGAGAGAGAGAGAGAGAGAGAGAGAGAGAGAGAGAGAGAGAGAGAGAGAGAGAGAGAGAGAGAGAGAGAGAGAGAGAGAGAGAGAGAGAGAGAGAGAGAGAGAGAGAGAGAGAGAGAGAGAGAGAGAGAGAGAGAGAGAGAGAGAGAGAGAGAGAGAGAGAGAGAGAGAGAGAGAGAGAGAGAGAGAGAGAGAGAGAGAGAGAGAGAGAGAGAGAGAGAGAGAGAGAGAGAGAGAGAGAGAGAGAGAGAGAGAGAGAGAGAGAGAGAGAGAGAGAGAGAGAGAGAGAGAGAGAGAGAGAGAGAGAGAGAGAGAGAGAGAGAGAGAGAGAGAGAGAGAGAGAGAGAGAGAGAGAGAGAGAGAGAGAGAGAGAGAGAGAGAGAGAGAGAGAGAGAGAGAGAGAGAGAGAGAGAGAGAGAGAGAGAGAGAGAGAGAGAGAGAGAGAGAGAGAGAGAGAGAGAGAGAGAGAGAGAGAGAGAGAGAGAGAGAGAGAGAGAGAGAGAGAGAGAGAGAGAGAGAGAGAGAGAGAGAGAGAGAGAGAGAGAGAGAGAGAGAGAGAGAGAGAGAGAGAGAGAGAGAGAGAGAGAGAGAGAGAGAGAGAGAGAGAGAGAGAGAGAGAGAGAGAGAGAGAGAGAGAGAGAGAGAGAGAGAGAGAGAGAGAGAGAGAGAGAGAGAGAGAGAGAGAGAGAGAGAGAGAGAGAGAGAGAGAGAGAGAGAGAGAGAGAGAGAGAGAGAGAGAGAGAGAGAGAGAGAGAGAGAGAGAGAGAGAGAGAGAGAGAGAGAGAGAGAGAGAGAGAGAGAGAGAGAGAGAGAGAGAGAGAGAGAGAGAGAGAGAGAGAGAGAGAGAGAGAGAGAGAGAGAGAGAGAGAGAGAGAGAGAGAGAGAGAGAGAGAGAGAGAGAGAGAGAGAGAGAGAGAGAGAGAGAGAGAGAGAGAGAGAGAGAGAGAGAGAGAGAGAGAGAGAGAGAGAGAGAGAGAGAGAGAGAGAGAGAGAGAGAGAGAGAGAGAGAGAGAGAGAGAGAGAGAGAGAGAGAGAGAGAGAGAGAGAGAGAGAGAGAGAGAGAGAGAGAGAGAGAGAGAGAGAGAGAGAGAGAGAGAGAGAGAGAGAGAGAGAGAGAGAGAGAGAGAGAGAGAGAGAGAGAGAGAGAGAGAGAGAGAGAGAGAGAGAGAGAGAGAGAGAGAGAGAGAGAGAGAGAGAGAGAGAGAGAGAGAGAGAGAGAGAGAGAGAGAGAGAGAGAGAGAGAGAGAGAGAGAGAGAGAGAGAGAGAGAGAGAGAGAGAGAGAGAGAGAGAGAGAGAGAGAGAGAGAGAGAGAGAGAGAGAGAGAGAGAGAGAGAGAGAGAGAGAGAGAGAGAGAGAGAGAGAGAGAGAGAGAGAGAGAGAGAGAGAGAGAGAGAGAGAGAGAGAGAGAGAGAGAGAGAGAGAGAGAGAGAGAGAGAGAGAGAGAGAGAGAGAGAGAGAGAGAGAGAGAGAGAGAGAGAGAGAGAGAGAGAGAGAGAGAGAGAGAGAGAGAGAGAGAGAGAGAGAGAGAGAGAGAGAGAGAGAGAGAGAGAGAGAGAGAGAGAGAGAGAGAGAGAGAGAGAGAGAGAGAGAGAGAGAGAGAGAGAGAGAGAGAGAGAGAGAGAGAGAGAGAGAGAGAGAGAGAGAGAGAGAGAGAGAGAGAGAGAGAGAGAGAGAGAGAGAGAGAGAGAGAGAGAGAGAGAGAGAGAGAGAGAGAGAGAGAGAGAGAGAGACTCAACAATCCCTCACCAGCGCAAGTAATCTCCGTGCCGCTTTCCCCTTATCCATACTCTCCAAATACTGCCCCAGCCTGCTCGTCCCCCCCGCCAGTATCACTCCCGCAGGGCTGTTGCGTCGCTTCTTCCTGGGCGTCGACGGCATGAGCGGGGAGTTGGAGGCCGAGCCGAACCGGGGGGAGGAGGACAACGCCGCCGCCGCACCCACCACACGAGCGGAGGCCATAGGCTGAGAAGATGAAAGTCTCATGGACAGAGAGAGCAGAGGAAGACGGACATCGGGAGGCACCAGGCTTTTGCTATTGCTCGGCCTGATCGGCCTGATCAGGCCAAAGAAACGACTGGGGTAACAGTATAGTTGAGTGACGTAATGCAGGTTACCGTGGTCACGTGACTATGCTGGTTACGCCTTGGTGACGTAACGCAGCTGCGATATTCATAGATACGCTCTGATGTACCCGTTGCGTATCTGAGAGAGACGTGATACCAATCGTCATCTGGGGCCGTAGCCTGTGGTGTAATCTAACCATGCAACAGGCGAAAAATGGCGCGCTTTTCTGCGCTGCTGGCTGAGGCCGTTGCGGCGGCGGAGGAGGAGGAGGAGGAGGAGGACAAGGACGGGGCGGAATTGGTGTTAAAAGGTCTCTACTATTGTATACTGCCATGCAGGTGGCGGGGATGAGCTATGCGTCGTCGCCGACGAAGACACCGCCGCCGCCCTTGACGACAACGGCGGCGGCGATGACGTCCAGGATGCCGCCAAGGGCAACGTCGTCAGCGACCACAACATTACCATCAACAAGGACGGGCCTGGCCTTCTCCCCCAGCTTGCGCCGTCGCCGCCGCCGCAGGCGAGCATTTGTGCACTGCATATGTGCCAGGATGGCCATATCACCTCCCTCCTCAGCAAGCATGTGAGGGATGTCGCTGACGGCGTGTCTGTCCGTGTTCCTGGCAGGGCTGGCGTGGCGGCGGTGAAGTACAAGGCGGCGGTGGCGGCGGCGGTAGTGGAGTTTGATAGGGATCTTGGACTGGGGGACAGCGGAGCGGAGGTAGGCAAGCTACAGAGGTGGCTCGCAAGAGGAAGCTACCTCAGTGCCAACCAGATTGACGGGTGAGTCAACAACAATTAGTGTAATGATCATGTCGATGATGATGATGATGATGACAGCAATAAGAGTAATAACACGGGAGCAATGCGTGCATTTCGCAAGCTCAAGTCAGAGCGAATGACTGAATCATAGATCCTTTTGCATGTAGTTCTTAACAGGAGTGATGTCTACCTTCTCGGGAGTGTTGTTTGCTGGCAGACAGACGCATTTACCTGTACTCTTGTATCTCTATCTCTCTCATAGTCAAGTATGCACAAGTACAGTTTTGGTCTATACGCGCACGCGCGCGTGAGCACACATGCAAGACCACATTTCCAACTCACGCACGCATGTGCACCACAGTGAATTCGGCGAGTCCACGCGTGCTGCGGTCGCCTCCTGGCAGCGTGAGCACGGTCTCCCCTCGACGGGTTACTTCGGTCGCATGTCGCGATCGCGTCTGTCCGACATCCAGGAGGCCGCTGTGACCACCAGTGCGGCTAACGTGGACAACGATGCGTTGAGTTCCGTGCATGAGACGACTGTTGGAGAGATGACGAAGGGGGTGACGACGGGGATGATGAGCGGGGGGCCGGCGCCACTCGTGACTGCTGTAGCTGCGCCAAGTAAGAGATGTGCTCATATACATTGGCGCAAGCACGCACGCACGCACACTTGAGGACACCCACGCGCGCGCCGTAACAAGCACGCATACATGCGCACAAGCACGCATACACATGCGCACATGCGTGTGCCTATGTGCGCGTGCAGTCAGGCATCTTTCTGAACAAACATGTGCCTGCACATGCAGAAGCCCACACGAGCACGCATGTATACACATGCATGCGCGTGCATGTGTATTCAAGTTTCTGCACATGTATGCGCTTGCGCATGTACGTGCGCCTACATGCGTGTTTGAGTGTGCGGTGGCAATGAACTTGTCACTCCGCTGCTGTTACATGGTTGTTGACAGACTGTTGTTGTGTCACCCAGTTGTGGCGCCCCCGCCGCCAGCGGCAACGGGCGGTTGGGCCTCCAGCATGGCGTCCGGCTGCCCTGTGCTGCTCGGCCTCGTGCTCGTTATGGCCACGGCCCTTGTCCGCGAAGGTGATACAACCATTATGCCATTGAACAACACACAAGCACGCACACGCACACGTATGCGCATGTGCGCACCCACATGCACCCGCCCACGCCCATGCGCACATCTACACATGCATGCGCATGCATGTGCACATGCGCACGCGCGCACGTATAATACCTGACTGATTATTACACTCTCAGGTGTGGTGACAAGATGGTGGGATTCATTGAAGTTCTCCGTGTTCCCCGACGAGGACGACGACAACGACGGTGAAGAGTACGAGCGTGATTACTATCCCCAACCTCCTCCTCTTCGGTATCAGCCCCCTCCATTGACATATTCCCCACAGCCAATGCGCTCCTGGCAGATGCCGCAGTCGGTATCGAGACAGCCGATGCAGTCGTATCACCCGCAGGCGATGCAGCAGCCGTATCAGGCATATCAGCAGCCAGTTCAGGGGCCGTATCCGCAGGCCTATGTGCAGCCGTATCAGCAGCCAGTTCAACAGCCGTATCAGCAGCAGGCAGTTCAGCAGCCCTTATCTGCCAGCGCGAGGCTGCCGTCTTTGCCGCATGCAAAGAAGGGGAAGAAACCCAACAACAAGCGCGTGGAGGGCGAAAACAGCAATGCTGCCACTGTGCAGATGGCTTCGTCGTTCACACCACCAACATACACATCACCAACCACAAGGTGAGGGACACACGCGTGCACCACATGTTGGGTGTATTTGGTTTAGATCTGTGACACATTGCTTTCGGTTGCAGTGCAAGTGTTGTGGGTGAGTTGTTTCCAGAAGAAGACCGCGAGGACCGCGTGCGTGCGCTCACCAGCGCATACACACATAGGCGTGAAGCCAAGTCACCGCCACGCGTCTCTACCGCCACTCCCAAACCGTCCTCACCCACTTCACCCCACCCAACATCCCACCCTACATCCAACCCAACACCCAACCCAACGTCCACCCCAACATCCCCATCAACAGCGGGTAAAGTGCAGCTGCCCAACATTCCATACGGTTCGTTAGATGACGTGGATGATGCCGTGCGCTCCCGTCAATGGCAACTCACAGAAGCTTATCGCCTTCGGCGGGAGCGAGCCAACAACATGAATGTGGGGATGCATGCACACGACAATCACGATGATGATGATGATGGTGACATGGTTGGTCACGTTGGTGAGGAGAGTGGCAAGAGGAGCAATAATAACAATATTGTTGGACTTATCAATGGCAAGGCAGAGGAGAATGGGGTTTGGACCATTGTATCAGACATTCTGTAAAGAGTATATAGTTATGTACATGACTTAGTTGTAAAAGGTGCAATAGACAGACCTGTATGAGTTCGTTGTGTTGGCACACCCGTGCACCCATGCATAGACGCACACACCCTCACGTGCACGCACATGCAATATATCATCATGCACGCAAACTTGATGGTGTTACACATTTAGCCAGCAGCACATTGTTAATGTGACAGCATTACTGGTGTGAAGTATAGCTACTTCTTGATGCGTCTACCTACATTTCACTATGGCAGAGATTCTGAATGTACACAAACACGGCGTGTCTGAATTGGCGATTCTCTAGCAGCAGTTGCATATGCAAAACAGGTGAGGCAGGGTGAAGAGGACCTTTTACAATGGCAAGTAAAAGGGTGAGAGAGTGCCGGAGAAATGCGGGAGGTCGCAAAACAACCTGTGGTTGTTGTTACTGTTGTTGTTGTTATTCTCATACAGCAACCTTCAAGGCGACACCAGCCGCACTTTTTCACAAACGTAATTATCATCCTGCACAAACAGCCAAAAAGACAACATCATACTCAGGTGCCAACGCATCATAAAGACATTTTCTTGCCTGTTCGAGGAGGGTGCAGGCACTGTTTGTAATGAACTGCAGCTGGGCTTGATGCATCTTATCATTGTTCTTGATAGTAGCTTGTGCAGATAGATACATTGCCAGTAGATAGAGCAGTGCCAGGAGCGTTGCATGCCAGACGAACACCTCCCACACTGCCAGAAACGACGGGTGGCTCGGCACTGGCCCGAAGAAAAACAGTCCATTCTGGCACCACCACATCCCTTGAAGCATAGTGGCATAGCTCCCTGCTGCCGCTGCTGGTATGGAGTGAGGCAAACTGGCCATCAGTACCAGTATTGGACTAGTGGCGAGTGCTGTGGCTGCCAGTAGCTCGTGTGCCAGCCACAAGGCAGTGCCAGGAGGGACGTCCACAGCGACGTGGCCGGCGATCATGGCGGCCTCACCGGCGAAGGCAAGGGCGTAGAGGATGTGCTCAGCACCCCTGGGCATGCACACCCTCCCCGCCGACGTCCTAGACCCCGCCAGCCCCACCGCCGCCGCCACAGCGAAGCCCAGGTACCTGGGGCAAGAAAGGCCACATGCATGAGGTATGCATGGGGGCATGCATGGGGGCGGCGGTGTGGTTCAGGACATGCATGGTGAGGTGGGCTTACATGGTGGAGTGCTCCGCGCGTTTCAGGTTCCAGTGGGAGCTGTGGCCTTCCACTAGGATGCCAATGAGGGTAAGGAGGATGACGGCGAGGGGCTCACCTAGGCGGGTCCAGGGGATGGTAGCGGCAATGTCGTTGGTGTGGGTGTGGGTGTTGTCTGCATGGTCGTCGCTGCCGGTTAGCCAGAAGCCCAGAGGCCTGCCGGCGAAACTGGAGAGAGGCGGCTTGCATGGGCACATCCTGGGAGCCAGGGACGACGAGGAGGAGGGCGACGACAAGGACAAAGAGGACGAAGACAAAGATACAGACACGGGCAAGGACAACGACCATGCCAGATGCCTCTGTGCGTACCGCCTGCATATGTTGTACAACCACCACGCCGCCAACCCCATGAACATCGCCCCGGGCATCAAGTGCCCAGGCAGCGTCCCCTTGTGCTGCTTGGCATACACCCCACCACCCATAGCACCCACACCTCCTCCTCCTCCTCCTCCTCCTCCTCCTGCATTCATCATGCCCTCCATGACACAGCAGCTGAACCCTCACTCCCCAACACCAACACCCCTCACACCCTCAGCCACACCACCGCCGTAGCGGCTAAGGCACAAGAGAAGAGTGCTAATGATGCCATGTGATGACATCAACACCGCTTTCAGAGCCTGCCGTGTACCGTACGTGGTGACGTACCGCCTGGCAACTCGTGTGAGCAGTCCTATTGATGGCAGTACAGCATGAGACGTTATGCCTTAATTCTTGACAAACCGACCGGGGCAAGGAGGCAGCACTACCGCAGCAGTAGGGTTCATTCCGCCTTGTGGTATAAAACTCGTCAGTTTCATCAAGTGGGGTACAGATGGTGTACCTACGTACGTCGAACGTACGTGTGGGTACACCATGCGTGTGTCCGGCAGCATACCATTGAATGCAACAGTATAGATATCATCGCCGGTCATAGCCGTCCACATGGCAACAGGTGATTGCTGGTCGCACGCGTCAGCAGTGTAGCGATGACGTCGCACTCGTACGGTAAAACACATGCTGTACGTGCCAAGTCGCGGCCGAACTAATGCGCGTACGCATGCGCGCTAGCTTGAGGACCGACGAAACGGCGTACAGCATGCAAAAGATTCCCATAACATTATGAAGGGGATTAAAGTGCAAAGCGGCCGCTTACAAAGTGGGGCGTGCGTGTTGTTTTGATATTATTATTATTCCACCAGAATATCTCTGCCACGTTATTAGATATGTGCACGGTCGTTGCACGCTGTAATGCACCACGGTATCTGCATGTGGTGTATGTGAGTAAGTGAAATACAGGTATACCAGGTATATCTGAATTAAAAACCGACGGATTGAGGCTCGAGTATACACAGCACGCTACATACCGTATAGAATGATGTGATATGCATTAATACATAATATCGCAAGTCACAGCATATGCACATTCAACAGTCGAGATCGACAACGTGTTATGAATGGAGTTCTATTCACTTAGCTTGTGTAAAATCGCTCACTTCAGCAGGAGCACATGTCTTACATATATCTCACCACGTACGTTACAGCACGTTAACACCCATGCAATAACACCACCACCCCAACCCAACCCAACCCAACCCAACCCAACCCAACCCCAACCCCCTTCCCCGCCCCCTTCCTTTGTGCCCATATACGCATGCATGGGTAATTAGTGATAAATTGTTGTCTATTTATGTAATATTACAAGACTCACTCGTTGTAATCAAAGATAGCATTTTAAGTACCAATCAACATAACTTGATGATGTGTGCTGTGGTGTGTACACATCAGCACGCATCAACATGTCATACGTATCATCATGCTGTATTATGTCTACTCATATGGTCACCCTGATTGTATACACCGTTAGCATACATACAATCAAAAAGCTTATTATGGAGTACGGTATATGTTGCATTTTGGCTTGATATGCACTATATGCTAGCGCTTCAGTTGGTGCTTAATATTATTAAGCGCAGACCGGAGTCCTTAGAATGGGGCGCTCGTAAACGCAGACGTGGCCGGACAAGGCAAGGGCACCCTACCTTTAGCTCAACTTTACTGTTGAGGCTGTCCCTGCAAGCATACCAATATGTCAACTTATACAACCCTATGTGCATCGGATGCACTTAGAGTATATACTCTAGCTGAAGGGCAGAGTGCATATGATATCATACAGCTGTTGTTATTAATGTTGTAGTTGTTGTCAGGGTGTTGGGCTGGGAAGTGGCAACCTACGTCTCTAAAAGTCATCAACGCTCTATAAGGCATGTTTGTAGCTGGCTGGTGCGGTTCTGAGCCTTGCATTGTGCGCCTCGCTTTGAATTGTCCTACGCAGGAGGGCAAGTTACAAAGGCAAGTGCACTGAGCGTTGTGAGAAAGGCACAGCATATTGACTTCATCACGCAACAGCAGATAGTTAACCCTTCCAACATCTACATACGACGGGTACCACCATTGTAGTAGCCAGCAGGCACAAACTAAAATGTGCATATGCGCATGTCTGAGCAGCTCAGCAAACACTGCAGCAACTAGTAGTAGTCAAATGAAGAACTATTGAGCATTGGGTGGTAGCCAGCGCGAATGACTCTAACTATGTACACTCAAAAAGATGAATGGAAAGTGTACAATGGGTACGATACCTTCACCCTCAAGCGTGCATATCAACGGTAACAGCATTTGGAATAAACACATCAGCCTTCCTTGAGTAAACTTCAGGTCTCTCTCGAACGAATGAACTTTCATCGCAGAACACCCGTTGGAAGCTTTACCAAGAAAGGGTAACAAATGCAGCATCATCGTTACTACTCAATGAGGGCGACATTCCCAATCCGTTCCAGCAGTAATTGCCGCTGAGCGACAAGAATAAGAAAGAACTACTATGCTAGTGCCGCTGTTATTATCGTTAGCAGCAGCACTAGGTACACGGGCGTAATCAACCACCAAAGTGCCACCCTGGTTTTGTCACAGCGGAGACACTGTGATGTGGCAGCGATCGGCATGAGAGCACGCACGCNAGAGAGAGAGAGAGAGAGAGAGAGAGAGAGAGAGAGAGAGAGAGAGAGAGAGAGAGAGAGAGAGAGAGAGAGAGAGAGAGAGAGAGAGAGAGAGAGAGAGAGAGAGAGAGAGAGAGAGAGAGAGAGAGAGAGAGAGAGAGAGAGAGAGAGAGAGAGAGAGAGAGAGAGAGAGAGAGAGAGAGAGTATGCATGTCAGTGTACGTACCAGCATGATGGGGAGGGCGATGATGTGCAGGCCAAGCAGGGATGCCGTGACGATGATAGCCTTCTTGGGCTCATGCAACTGCCAAACCAACAATCTCAGTGTCAAGTACACAACATACGGCGAATGAGTTGGCATGCATATGTGCGTGTGCATACATGCGGGTGCGTGTGCAGGCGTGCATGGTATGCAATCCTCACATGCATGCTGCTTACCACTGACCAGCATCTGAAGAGCTTTCCAGCTAGAGTGAACGATAAGCCCTCCCACATAATGAAGAGGACGCAGAACAATGCAAGTATGCCACCAGCTTTAGAGCAGCTGCATTCAGTAATTGAGGGCATGTTTGGTTCAATGAGGGACCCAAATACTGCGAGACGAGCGTGCCATCACACGCACGCACCAACGCAACCCCCACACACTCTACAACCACCTTGGTGATGCATGATTTGGTTGAGCGTTATCTGTGGCGTTGTTGTTGACGTCAAGGTGGTTGGCTGCTTCGGCAGGAGGCAGCTGGTTGTGATGATGACTATCGTTATTGGTGATGTTGTTGCCGGATTTCTCCTTGTTGCTTTGAATGAACAAGGTAATATCGACCGCGCGGATGTTGGCCACTATCTGCCCACATATCTCGCACTCGTGTGTTTTGCGCTTGGCGAGCCAGCCCAACGCGCACACGTAGTGCGCAACCGCCATGCCGCCACGGCAACCGCACCTGCGCATGCGCATGTGCCACAATAAACACGTGCTCTTGCGCGCGCGCGCGTGTGTGTGTGTGTGTGTGTGTGTGTGGACATGTGCGTGCGCTCGCAAGAACAAGGCACACATGTGTGCACTTGTACAAGCACACGCAGATATGCCCACCAGTGGCATATGCACACACGCACACACACACTACTTACCTCAGCTGCGTAGGGTTTGTAGCGCACTCGCCCGCTGGCCTGGCGCAGTGCGGCCCACACGCCATGAAGTGCCACAGGTCATGCCCTTCCTCCTGTGTGTGCGCGCGTGTGAATATGATGTGTGACACATGTTATAGCCACCACCACCACAACAACAACAACAACGCGCGCACCTGCAGGGACTGCATTGCAGCGTGCGGCATCAGTGAGGCGGGTTCGCACCCTTCGAGGTCCACACCAAGACATATGCGGCAAGGGAGGGGATAGGGCTGCGCGTTGTGTTGTGTTGTGTCCCGACATTAGAAACATGCAACACATGACACACATGCAAGATACATGCACGTAAGAAACAATACCAGACATATATACTGAAGAGATACATTGCTATACATACATATAACCCTAAGTTGAGCATGACTTGCGTCTACAGGGCTGCATGTGGATTGTCAAGATTAGTATTGCTTCGCCATTTTGATTCAACCATGTCAGCCTTGTAATGTGATCATTAGTCCCACTTTGGACTGGTATGACCACAAGATTGCACAAAGCCGTTAAACGGCTGATGCAGCCACATCACAGTGGGGGCATAACTCAGCAAGGAATATTTCGTTTGAGCAATGCACTGTCTGGCTGCAGCTGTTGTGCCTGCGGGCATGTAGACATGGACATGGTGTGTGCCATTATGCATCTGTATGCGGCTGTGTGCGTATGCATCCCCACCACCTTGTGCTTGCTCTGAGTCTCAGCGCCTCCGCCCTCCTGCTCGCTATCCTCCGCCTCCTTCCCGCTGGAAGCGGCGGTCTGGCCATAGGTGTTGTCGCCAGCAGGCGCCTGGGGGCGGACGGCGCTGCTGAGGAGGTCGTCGTTGTGCATTATCAGCTTGCCCATGTCGTCGTGGTTGTGGACGACGGCAACGCTGTTGCTGCACCCCTCCGTCGCTTCATCCTTGCCCATCATAATGTGGGGTTGAAGCCACGATCAGGCCGCTCTCTCTGTCTCTCTCTCTGTCAGAGCTTAGCGGCGTGCACCTCTTACTAATCCTCTTACTAGTCTGGCGGTGAAGGAAGGAATCTCTCTCACTCTGTGCGGTTCCTGTATCAGAGGGAATCATTCCAGATGAAGGGCGAAATGTCACACCAATACTAGCACCGCATATACGAATATTCTTGTATGTTCTGCTTGCCATGCGCATGCATGAAGGTGGATACTGCTTTTCGCTACCGGTGCGTCAAGGCAATGACACAATGAACGCACTAGAGTGCCTATGGCTTAGAGCAATGGGGAAAAAGGGTTGTCCGGGTCAATTGTGCAGTATGCGTCCGGTGTTTATATGCACTCGGATTAGTTAACATATGAGTTGCAAAAAAGCTAAGCATGCATAATTATCATGCGCATTCAGGTCATATAATAGTGTTTTCGTGAATACCAAAAAATATTCAAAAGGTTAATTTACTCAAGCAATGAGATGATATTATCATTGAAACATGCACATATTTTGCATGTTGCACGCTATCGTTAACCTTTATATACCGTGTCACAACGGTGACCCTCAACACCCACTTCTCTCTCGCACTGCACACTACACCAAAGACTGTCCTGATGGTGCCTAGATCTCTCAACCCGCTTTCAAATTGCCAGCAACATCTCTGCCAAACGGGACGCAGCCCTTATATTAGCGGGCCGCGCCTACAGCCACCTGCCAGTATGGGTCTCGACCAATCAGGACGCGGTCAACATGGCGACGGGCCGTGTTGACAGCCGACGGAGGTGAAGCCCGCAGCAAGCATCGAAAGTGAGTTGCTAGTAGACGAACTTGAGCAGAAGTGGCGGTGGCACCGCCAGAGACTAACCGTTGGCCCACATTGGAGCCGATGAGCGCCCGAGGCTTGATGGAGTAGAGCCCCGCAGTACAAGTAGTTCAGTGATAGTTGAGTACGTGCTGTTAGTAGATCAGATATTCCGACAAACTGTCGTGTTTCCACGGATTGGCCTTTGCCCGTTGCCCGCAAAAAGTGCACACTTGCAAGTGTACACTCTTTGCTCATGGTTGTGGCCATCGCATTTGCTACTTGCACACTGCATCATTCCTACACAGCTGCAATGCTTGCTCGCACCCCACTTATTGTTCAGTCGTAACCATGCTTGCTCACACTTGCACACTTGGTGCTTGTGGTGTGTGATCTCGTCTCACTTGGCTACACATCCCCGCACACATACATTGCGTGACCACTGTGTCCATTTTCCAAGCGTCCTTGCTTAGGAGCTTGTTGACTTGCAACTCACTCCACGGCGCTTTCATTATTGTTTTCGTCGTATGCACTTGCATTTGCCTTGTTTGTGCTCTTTGCGCGCGGTGTGCATGCCTCACAGGAGTCAAGGACTCAGCTGGGAGCATGCAAAGCAAGGTCACTCAGGGCTTGAGGCAGGCTAAGTTCGCTACATCCCTGGTAGGCGTTGCCCCAGATTTTTCTACTCTAACAGCTGATAAAGTGGGTATTGACAACCCACTTGCTGCTGCGAGTGACTGTCTTCCTTCCCTTGTCGACCTTAGTTGTCGATAGCGAAGAAGACATGGCTGCTTTAGATGGCAACCGCAACAATAGCGGGAGCATCAGTGGCAACCGGAAGCTCGTTTTCATTGGAGCTGCAAACTCCATCTCTGTGAGGGAATGGATTAATCGCTTCAACATAAAGATCCGAGCCAACATCACCTGAATTGATCACCAGGAGTTCCGTCTTACTGCTGACTATTTGAATGCCGTCGCTGCAGCCGTGTGGCATGAAGTCGCCACCCCTTCTCGAAGACAAAAAACTTCTCCGCTCTAGCTCAGGCCCTGGTTGTAATAGTAACACTGGCACCGTCACACTGGTCCAGCCATCTCGGCTGCGGAAAGATTGGGCGCCCCACGCGCGCTGCCTGTGGCGCCAAGAGTGGTCTTGCGTCCTCCACGGGAAGCTACTCTCTCTCAAACAGAGGTCACGAACACCGGGAGCAGTGCGTCTAATACTTCTACCACCACCGCCGCACCCTTTTTAGCACCCACCGATGAAACCCCTGCGGGTTACGCTATCATGTGCAAAGCAGCTGTTACCGCCAACGCACTCGCATTAACAATGGCTATTAACACCACCGCCCCTCCAGCAACACGTCAGCCACCTGCTGCTGTGGACCTGGCTACTACAGCAGCGCCGATGTTACCATTGGAAGATCTCATCACGCGTCTGAACCACCGCTTCCCTGCCAACACTGTCAAGAAGCCCCGAGAGCTCATCTGGCTTAAGCGGAAGCACACAAAAACTCCCATCCATGACGAGCACATCGTCAGGCTGGTCGACGAGACCACCTTAGGCGGTATGCCCCTTGTCAATGTTCAGCACTTGGCCATCGTGCATGTGGAGAATTTTGAGGAAAATCTCTGCAAACACGTGAAGACTGATCTGGACGGCACACCAGGCACACCTGGCTACTCGATGTGGCAAGCATACACCAGCGCCATACATTGGCAAGAAGAGATGGTATTGGAGTAGGCAGCCATGAAAATAAGTGGCCTGGCACGTTGGAGAAGCAACACCACTCCAGCCTCGAATTTCGCCCCGCCCGCGAACCCTCGCGCTGCCCACGCCGTCGTGCGCATGGAAGACAACCCCACCCGACTTGTCACGCGTGCGGCAAGGAAGGGCACTTCATCGAACAATATCCCATGCAACGAGCAGACGTCCACTGCAACCATTGTGGCATGGACGGGCACCTGAAAGTGCTGCGCTACACGCTGCACCCTGAGTTTAGGAAAGCTCTCAATAAATTCCTCCTTAGCCAGTGCTGGTGCCAACAACGGCAAGTTGCCGTCGGCAACAACGGCAATATGGCTAAAAAAAAAACAACAACAATTGGGAAAAGGGGAAGGAGAAGACGAACCAAGTTAGCAACAGCAAGCATAAAGGCAAAGCTATTAAGGTGGCCTCCCTTTCCCGCGGTGCCTGACATGCAAAACGAGAAGGATGTTCTCCTTGCTCAAATTAAAGACCTTTCAAGTCGCAGGGATGCACTAAGTAATCTTTTTGCTTGCTCTGCTTAGTCATGGAGGTTCGTGGGTACTACCTCCCGATCCGGCCGTTCAACAACACCACTGCGTAATCGATCACGGTCATCTCCTGCAAAGACAACGAGTCGAATCACCAGCGGCAAAACCAAAAGCTAACTCACCACCAATGCGAGCTGAGCTGCTCCAACAAAGCGTAGTGGATAATGCACATTGCTGAGCACTCGTGCGGTCACATTGGCAAGTGCGATCCAGAGTGCACAGGCTACCTCTGAGCGCATGGCTCAGCAACCATCCGAGCTGCCTCAAACTAATGAATAGCTGCCTTGTGACGGTGTTGACTGTTACATGCCTGGTTGCACTCTCACTTTTGCGCTCGAGTTGGCGCGAGCCTACTTTAACACCACCCTCGCCCCGGCAGAGGAAGCGGCGTTTTGAACCGAGAATAATGATCACTTGACCTTGCTTGTGCGCGAGGTGATGGCGGAAGGACGACAGCCTGCGGAAGCTACTGCAAATCCTCTTTTACGCAATATCTTGGAGCAAATGCCCAATGGCCTGCCTCCCTTCAGTTTAGCCAACGCACTTTATCATATGCTCTCCCTAACCGACAATACAAAAGTTGAACAGTGGGCTATGCCCAAAGTAAACTGCTTACAAAGGCTGACACAGCTTCGGCTAGCACTGGCACGGTTGGCCACCACATGGCCTTCCACCTCTCCATTCCTGCAACCATTGCGACTACTTCATCTTAGCACAAAATACCTCGCCCTTACTTAGGAGGAGGTCACTGCACAGGGACGGGTGGAAGCCCCCGTCGCTCGCTCGTATGAGGAGCTCCAAATGAATCTGCTTTACGAGCGCCGCCGGGGTGCTCCTGGCTACCCAGTGCCTTCACGCTGACATGCATAATTAGGAACTTCGACGCCGGCTGCAGCACCAACTCCGCGAAGCCCCTTAGCTGAACGTGTGGCCTTTACCTGAGGCCGTGGAACTCTGGGCACTTCAAGTATTAGCAGACACTCGACGTAACCCCTTCCTCTCGGAGGACTTTGACGCCGTCCTGCCTAACGACGACAAGGCTGGGCTCGCGTATCTCGTCACTACAAGAACTAGCGCAATAGAGTCCACCTCGTTCCTGAAGATGCTCCGCTCATCGCTTTGCTGCGACGACGGCTCGACCACCTTTAAGGCAAGTTGCGGACGCCAAGGATCGAACAGTCTGAGAAGTGCTTGAGGGTAAACATGTTCGGTGGGACCGGACATATGAATCCCCATGACGTCTCCACAGGCTAGCGCAGCATTGGCTCATTACATTGGCCAAATACGGGACGCTGGCATAGGAGCTGATGGGCGGCCAACCACTGACCGTTCAACCACGCATGGACTTCACCACACCATCGCTGGAGGAGGATCCGAACCCCCGTGCACAGGCGCGCGCCACGGCCCACCACCACAAAGCACTATTGCCACTTTCTCCAGCGCGACCCCTAATGGTGGTCACCAACATACCCCTACTGGACGACGCTACGCTGCTACAGCAAATTGTAGGTAACACGCCCACCAACGCCGCTGAACTCAACGTCTATGCGCAGCAGATGCGTCATCTAGAGGCCGCGGTGCGCTGTGTACGACGGCACAGCCACCTCTTTGCATTATGTGCGCGAGCGCGCCCGCTCTCATGCTGACATCAGGCTCCACCATTTGAGTCAACTGCAAGGTGGCGCCGCTGAGCGCTAACCTAGTAAAGCCTCTTGGTTGGCAGCATCTGAGCCCGGCTTCGCATACGAGGCCGCACATCCACACACAGCTCAGCATGTCACTTCAGCACACATTGCCAATGCCGCGTGCAATCAAAGATCAACCATGGCTCACTTGCCCAACGGGGGCCGGTTAACGCCACAGAAGGAGAACTTCCACAAGATACTCTTGCTCACTGCCCAACTGCGCATCGCCGGCAACACAAGGCTATAGCCTCAGTCAACCATGTCGCCGCTGCTTCCGCCTGGTCCATGCAAGAGCGCTATCTTCGGCGCGAGCTCTAGCTGTTCCGGCATTGCCAGCTATTACGAGGTGCCGCTCCTCGCACCGCTCAGAGTTGCGATGATCAGCGCACGCTCCTTGGCACGCTCACTTCACACATGGGAAGTACAATACGGGGATCAAGTGCACCTAGCCTGCATCGCCTCAGCCAAGAGCCGTCCACAAGCAACACCACCCCGCTACACGACCCCGGCTATTCTGGGATATGACGCCCGCGCCGACCGGTCAATCTCATTGAAGTCCGCGCTCGTCTTTCCAATTTTCAAGGGCAACTGGCCCACCGGGAGCCTCTGGTACTTATAAGCACGTACAACCATGCGCAAGTCAATGAATTAGGAATCGCGGTCTTAACCGTACACCAAAGAGCAAAAGAAAGCAAAGTCAAGCACACCGTTGCTGCAATCCAGGCAATTCTTTAGGAACACTCTTATAAGGGTGACACATACAAAGCTTATGTGCTTAAGAAACTAATGAAGGATCTTACTAATGCAGCCGCAGTCGCTCAAAATGAAGGTTCAGAAACTGTTAGCAAAGCGTCTGCATACAAGACCATCGCTGCCATATTCAAGTCAGCCTACAGCAATGTCAAGAACGCTCACTATTACGCCCATAGGACAGCTAGAAACAATCTAATGAAAGCAGCCAAAACAACGCTAGCTGACAAAGACAAAAGATGCGTATCAGATAAAGCATGCGTACTCAACTTTTGTCATCAGCGATTGTATCAACTAGTTACCTATCTGGATGATTAGAGTATCCAAAAGCGACAGACGCGCAAAGACACAGTGACGCTAGCTATAAGGCAACATAGAGAAGAGTTTTGGATCTGCAACACCAGAATATCAGCATGCAAACGTGACAAGAGACTGCTCCGCGACATGAATGGACAACGGCATCCTGAAGAGTTTGTTACCAAACGCTGGTTTGAGGGCACTACATAAACGGCTTCATACCTAGTTTTTTGCTTGAAGAATCCTGATATAGTCGTGAATCAACGTATATTTGAAGATCAGAGCCCCATTATGTGGATGGACGAGATGTTCGGCATGTATGCGCATGCTCGCAACATACAGAGATGAAAGAGCTTGTGATGGCGCTGTTTCAATTTTGAAAAGACAAGCACGCCAACTGCAGATGCAAATGCATTGTATGTCAGGTACGCCGCAAGCCTCCCTATGACGTAGTCCACTGATTAACAGTATTATCTCCTACTTTTTTATTCATGTCAAATAGAACTGCACATGCCGACACAAGTGTAAATGCAAGCTGTACACCAGATGTTAGCTACTGAACTCACCTGCATTAAAAAACGCTTCTATTACAAGGCTGCTAGATTTCACAATTTGCGACAAAGAAAGCGACAGTCTGTATAACAACCATCCGTGCATTATAGGAGATTGTCCTCATTGCGGCTGGATTAATTATTCTTCCTGTCCTAAAGAACTTGCTTGTAAACATCAAATGCTGCAGCCAAGGCTGTACGTTAAAAGCATGCAATCAGGCAAGGGAGAAAACGGCGAAGTTCGTGAGTATGCAAGGGTGGACTTTCTCAAGCAGACTATGACCTTTTTGTCTAATTCATCACCAAACTCCAACAAAAGCTTAAAAATTTAAAGCTACGCTCGTTCTTGTCGCAGTGGCAAGTTGAGCAGCAAAGGCAGTGTTTGCAAACTTTTTAAAAAGATTCGGTCATCAGTATCAGTGTTTTGTTTAGAGAACTACGCATCCAAGCCTAACCACGAGTTGATGCAGCAGCGCTTTGCCCATGGTGCAAATAATCTGATGTCATGCTCAGCTACACATTGACGGAGTGACATCGAGCAACGGTGAGTCCTGACGCATAAAAAAGGTAATATAGCGTCTGTGTTGTCTAAAATTTGCCGACTGGTTAACGTGTCCCTGCGTTCAATTCGTCACAGGTGCACTTTTGGATCTCCAATGACCTTGAAAAGGACAACGTTTCTGTGCATCATTGCATGAAGCGATTACTCATTGACTACAAGCAACGAGACATCAGTGTGCAGAAGGTGGTCAATGGAGTAATACTTGTGCTGTGCAATACAAATGCGCCAATCACTTTGCTCAAGTGGCACAGTACAGCACACCAGCAGCACGAATGCATTCTGACGACATAAATTACCATTTTCACACCATCAAGATGGAATGGCATTACCCATGTCCTCAACACGTCAAGGGTGAATGATGGGCAAGGAGGAACAAAGAAGCGGCATCTGTATCTAGCCAGCAAACAAGGTGTTGAGATTTTTGATGCAGCAACCATCATGCAATTTGCGGAAGTAATGTACAGCAGAGGTGCCGAGTCCTCGTATGCATCTCGAGAAGAGCATGCTAAAAGTCGGAAGCGTTTTGTGCACCTCGTGGAGACTTAAAGAGGTAGACCATTGTAAAGTTGGTCGCTCATATCGCTTGATATCAAGCACGCAACGATTTCAATGCGTTTGAAGCACAGGAGAAGTCGACCGCTTCACTCCTTAAAAGTTATTCCGTTTTTGCGCCAATTGTCTTGACGAAGATTGCACGCACTGCCTTAATCGATCACATGTGCCAATTTGGAGACGGCAAACGCTGATTGCATCTGAGGGGGTTGCTGAGGATGTCGAACAAAATGTAAGTATAGCGTACACTTTGACTTTTGGTGCGCTAGCTAATAATGCTTGTTTGCGCAGCTTCTCCGATTAAATCAACAGGCTTTGTCAATTTGCGTTGGCAAAACCATTATTTTCACCGCGGACAAGACCTCTGCCGTATATGAAGACTTTGCGCCATACTGGGTTCTTCATAGTAGAAAACAAGCCATACAAAACGTGGGATCTGCGATGCACCCAGACGCTTACGGCATCATTATACATGCAGACACAACATATCTAACTGATGCCTACTACCGCAGAGTCGATGACTTAATTATTACAGCAAAAGAATGTCGCATAAGGGACGGTCCCAGATGACATTCTTACTTTACTTTACTTTCTGCCATCGCAGCCGTACAAAGCTGCCAACTTATCAATAAACTTGCTGAGGTGTCCTGCACGATTTCCAATGGAAAGAGAGAGTCGTATAGAACGAGTCGAGCGAAGCGAGTCATCATGAACCACATGGAAGAGAAAGGAGTCCATATTTGCCATTCAAAACAAATATCACGAAATGTGTCTAGATGTGTTGTGGACGCCTTGAACAGCGTAATTAATGACACACGCCGACGTATCAGTCGTTTGTATAATACAATAGATGGCAGTATTGAGAGATAACAACCCGTGCTTGTTGGAATACTTTTACCAATTGAGGCGTTGCATGTTGTTGCGCCATATACATATCAACAGTTGATTCTGAAAAACATAGGTTTTGTGTTAGCAAGGTTTCGTGTTGGCAAAGTTTTGACAACAGCCCGCACCAAGAAACCAAAGTTGTCAGCCAACAAGCAAGTAGCACTTGTTTGCAATCTCACTCATATGCTATGTGTTGGAGCCAACAAACCCGTCCACAATCTGTCCCCTCTGATCGCGCGACACCCCTGAAGCTCACCTACAGCACATCAAAAACGTGCTGCACAGACGGAAGGAGTACGGCCTTACGGCACACCCGTCGAAGTGCACATTCTTCGCCGATAAAATCCCCTACCTCGGCCACCTCATCATCCTCAACGGCGTGATGGTGCAGCAGGCAAAGGTGGATGCGTTGTTGGAGGTGCCGTCCCTCATTGACATATCGCGCTTTCGCACACTTCTCGGGCTTACCAACTATTATCGTAGCTTTGACCTCAACTTCCATAGGGTGGCCAAGCCCCTCAACAACCCGTTGAAGAAGGCCATCACATGGCATTGGGGCGAAATTGAGCAGCAGGCTTTTGAGGCGCTCACCTGCAGTCTGCCCCCATACTGGCACGCCCCGACTACAGCAAGCCCTTCATCCTGCACACAAATTGGAGCCGGCTTGGTAGTGTGTTAGAAGAACGACAAGGGCAAGGGAGGTCATTGCTTATGCCAGCCGGAGCAGTAACGCCGCTGAAGCTAATAACAGCAGCTACAAAGGGAAGCAGCTCCCATCTGTCTGGGTCATTCAGTTCTTTTGGCCACTCCTCTTCTGCTACAAGTTTGAACTAGTAACAGACCATCAGCCCCTCCAGTGGCTCCTCACCAGCAAGAATCTGACAAGCAAGCATGCTCACTGGGCTCTACTGTTGCAGGAATACGAATTTACCATCATGCACAAGCCCGAAATCACCAACACCTACGCTGATGGGCTGAGCCGCAACCGCAACCCTAACACCGTGAATGCAACAGTTGCACATTACAACGGTGACACTCCTTGCAAACATGCCATGCTCGTCGTCGCAGCTGGCATACGCGCGGAAGCATGTAACCCGTACTTCACGCCACCATACCTGCAAGCGAAGGAGACATTTGGACAGATGAGCCGACTTTGCTGTTGATGAAAATAGGGGCCTTGCCTAACGGCCTTGATCACAACAAAGTGGACTGCGCACAACACCAAGGTAAGAACTACACCTGGGACAACGACACCCTCCGACGCATTATGAACGACGGCCAACGCAAGGAGGTACCTCCATCAAGCCGGCGTACCTGTATTATTGCTAACCTTCATCACCACCATGGCCACTTCGGCATGAAGCGCACCGCCCACATGGTGCGCAGCAACTGTTGGTGGGACGGGCTCACCAATCACGTTGCCGATGTCCTGAGGCAGTGCCTATCCTGTGACCGTATGCGGGCCAGATTCTCACACCGTCACCCGCAGCTGCACCCTCTCCCCATCATATACGTATAGGCTATTGCTAAAGCATTGACTTGGCAGGGGAGTTGCCACCCATGTGTCGCGGCAACGCGTACGTTCTCGTCGCCATTAAACACATAGAAAATGGGTCAAACTGGTGTCTTTGCAAAACAAGTCAGCGGAAACAGTAGTTAACTCGGGTCTTTTTCGATCATATCCTCAGTCGGTTCAGCGCATTTGCCAAACATCTCAGCAGGGAAATTTGAAGCCCTGCTCAATCGGTCACTTATTGATTATCGCCGCACCAGCCGTGATCACTCGCAAACCGACGGGCTTGCAGAAAGGATGGTGCAAACAGTTAAGAAGGCTTTACGGCGCTACTGTCTCACCCATACACAAGAAGAATGGGATGACTTTTTGCCTTGGCTGGCGCTGGGCTACCACTGCACTCGGCAGGCAACTCTGTGCTCCTTCAGCCCATACTTTCTTATGTTCAGGCGGGAGCCATTACTTTCGTTCCGCGTTCGCCATGCCACCGAAGCAGTTCAAGATATCATCAACAGGCCCACCCATATGATGAAAGTGCTCACGGCACGCGCCAAGCTGCTCAAAGCAGCTGTACCCACCGCCCTGGCCAACCTCCGGTCCGCACAACAGCGAGACAAGCACCGCTATGCGGTGGTACGCAAGTACATTCCCAGGTCTGCAAGTTCCATGGAGGGGACTAAGTCTACCGCAAGAAGCAGACCATTAACACCCAAGACCCCGCCAATTATGACATGGTGTACAAGGTTGTCCAAGTGCGCGCGCAAGGCACCCTGTCCTTGCGTGACCCCTTAGGCAACATTACAATGGACCACGTGTAGAACTGCTTCCCCTGCCACTTCCCGTATGTCGAAGGCCTACGCAAGCCTCACCCGTGAGTGCGCATTTCAAAGTGTGCAGGCTGCGCTGCGTCCGACCGACCGCTAAAAGAATGTGACACCTGCTTGGAATACTGGCGTGAGGCTTGCAGCCTCCATATCACACCTGGTGCAGTTGACCCGAACGTCGCCACAACTTTAGCGGAGCTTTCATGGCGCTGCCGTCGGTGTCAGGATAATCGTCGGGACGCCGATGACCAGGCAGGGGGGGAGCTTATTGAATGACTACTACCACATATACAAAAAACTTAGGGGACCATACATTTATTTTTTCTCTTCACTATCTCTTGCACCCACTACGCCATCAATACGCACATTGCTACCACAGCTCTCCCTGCGGCGCGTCCCGCACGCTGCCCTGCAGCATTTCTCACTTTCAACACTTATGCACTTTCGCGCACACACCCCACTGCAGGACATTACCCGCAGGCGAGGCTTCCTTTCACGACAACCGTTTATTACCGCACCGCATTCATGAATTATTTTACAATTGAGTTGGCCCTAAAACGGTGTTGTCCAATGCTGCTCAACCTCGTATGGTAATTAACATAAAAAACAAGTGTGCAGAACGTGTAATGGGCACGGCACATCGACGACACGCCAGCCGGCAACCAGTGTGCGCCATACAATGCGCGCCGACGCACGTAACCCAAACCCTACCGGCCAGCTTGCGGCCCTTGCGGATTTGAGTGCCAGGGAAAATGCGGCTAACCAAGGCGCATGCGCAGGTAATGGAGGCTGCACTGCATGCATGCATGCCTAACAGCGGGGGCGGTAAAATGAGCAATAGATGGTAGGCTTAGGCAGCGCGCAAGCGCTGAGTAGCCCGGTGGTCCTGAACGTAGTATGCAGGTGAATGTGGTGTAATGTATGATGTGCTATGTATGTGCAATTACGTCTTGTGCATCGTATATCAATTCTTTTGCATCACGCAAAGACTAACGGTAAAACCTTGTAATAGCTACACACGGGCTGTTGCGGCAGCGAGACCCAGCAGCAAGCGCACTGGCTGTTGAGCGTCGGAGGAAGGCGGAGACACAGGGAGAGGAGGGAGAAGGGAGTCGTCGTCCTGCATGCTCAGCCCGTCGCAGTCCTAGCCGTTGCCAGCAACGACTAAACAGCGCCTGTGTGGGTAGGTACTAACCTTCTGCATGCTGGTATGTCTAACTGGTCGGGCTAGAAGTGGCATAGCGTAGCAAGCAGTAACAGTACTAGCCCGCTGGTGACTGTTGTGTGAAGAGTGCTGGTAAGTTGTGATACATGTCAATCGCATTGTCCGCACACCATGCATGCAGGCACGGTACCATAGCCCTTATATACATGACCGGCCCTTATATACATGACCCTCCNCCCCCCCCCCCCCCCCCCCCATTGTAGCAGCCAGCAGGCAAAAGCTATCATGTGCATATAAGATCATAAGGGAGTGCTAGTGCATATGCTATGCGTGCAACAAGCAAGAGGGCTGACCCAAGCTCGCAGAGTATGTTGTGATATGCAATGATATGCAATGCACATTGCATTGTGGCAAGCATTCATCGCCATCCATGGTGAACCATGTCCGCACGCGGCAGTCTCCACAGCCAACCCCACTAAGCCCACAACAACCACATAATCACCTGAACAAGTAGGCGCAGTTAACAAGTTGCCAAACGCAACTGCCAATATGCTTGTGTTTGGGCAGCTCAGCAATACACAGCAGTGACTAGTAGTGTTCAACTGACTTTTGAGCACTGTTGAGCATTGGGTGGTAGCCAACGGAAAAGACTCACTGTACACCAAGCAAGATGAATGGATAATGTACAATGGGTACAATACCTTCGCCCTAAGAGCGAGCGTGTCTACATCAGCGGTAACAGCACTGGGAATAAACACGTCAGCCTTCCTTGAGTAAACTTCAGCTCTCTCTCAAATCTGTACAATGAAATTTCATCACAGATAACCTCGTTGTAAGCTTCACCACGAAACGGTGGTAAATGCAGCATCGTCGTTACTACTCGACGAGGGCGATGTTCCCGACCCGTTTCAGCAGTTTTTGCCGCTGAGTGACAAAAATACTATGCTGCTATTGATGATAGCAGCAGCACTAAGCACGGGGGCGTAAGACACCACATGAGTGCCAAACTGAATCCTTTATAGCGGAGACACTTCGCCTTGGCAGCGATCTNGAGAGAGAGAGAGAGAGAGAGAGAGAGAGAGAGAGAGAGAGAGAGAGAGAGAGAGAGAGAGAGAGAGAGAGAGAGAGAGAGAGAGAGAGAGAGAGAGAGAGAGAGAGAGAGAGAGAGAGAGAGAGAGAGAGAGAGAGAGAGAGAGAGAGAGAGAGAGAGAGAGAGAGAGAGAGAGAGAGAGAGAGAGAGAGAGAGAGAGAGAGAGAGAGAGAGAGAGAGAGAGAGAGAGAGAGAGAGAGAGAGAGAGAGAGAGAGAGAGAGAGAGAGAGAGAGAGAGAGAGAGAGAGAGAGAGAGAGAGAGAGAGAGAGAGAGAGAGAGAGAGAGAGAGAGAGAGAGAGAGAGAGAGAGAGAGAGAGAGAGAGAGAGAGAGAGAGAGAGAGAGAGAGAGAGAGAGAGAGAGAGAGAGAGAGAGAGAGAGAGAGAGAGAGAGAGAGAGAGAGAGAGAGAGAGAGAGAGAGAGAGAGAGAGAGAGAGAGAGAGAGAGAGAGAGAGAGAGAGAGAGAGAGAGAGAGAGAGAGAGAGAGAGAGAGAGAGAGAGAGAGAGAGAGAGAGAGAGAGAGAGAGAGAGAGAGAGAGAGAGAGAGAGAGAGAGAGAGAGAGAGAGAGAGAGAGAGAGAGAGAGAGAGAGAGAGAGAGAGAGAGAGAGAGAGAGAGAGAGAGAGAGAGAGAGAGAGAGAGAGAGAGAGAGAGAGAGAGAGAGAGAGAGAGAGAGAGAGAGAGAGAGAGAGAGAGAGAGAGAGAGAGAGAGAGAGAGAGAGAGAGAGAGAGAGAGAGAGAGAGAGAGAGAGAGAGAGAGAGAGAGAGAGAGAGAGAGAGAGAGAGAGAGAGAGAGAGAGAGAGAGAGAGAGAGAGAGAGAGAGAGAGAGAGAGAGAGAGAGAGAGAGAGAGAGAGAGAGAGAGAGAGAGAGAGAGAGAGAGAGAGAGAGAGAGAGAGAGAGAGAGAGAGAGAGAGAGAGAGAGAGAGAGAGAGAGAGAGAGAGAGAGAGAGAGAGAGAGAGAGAGAGAGAGAGAGAGAGAGAGAGAGAGAGAGAGAGAGAGAGAGAGAGAGAGAGAGAGAGAGAGAGAGAGAGAGAGAGAGAGAGAGAGAGAGAGAGAGAGAGAGAGAGAGAGAGAGAGAGAGAGAGAGAGAGAGAGAGAGAGAGAGAGAGAGAGAGAGAGAGAGAGAGAGAGAGAGAGAGAGAGAGAGAGAGAGAGAGAGAGAGAGAGAGAGAGAGAGAGAGAGAGAGAGAGAGAGAGAGAGAGAGAGAGAGAGAGAGAGAGAGAGAGAGAGAGAGAGAGAGAGAGAGAGAGAGAGAGAGAGAGAGAGAGAGAGAGAGAGAGAGAGAGAGAGAGAGAGAGAGAGAGAGAGAGAGAGAGAGAGAGAGAGAGAGAGAGAGAGAGAGAGAGAGAGAGAGATGATAAATGTCAGCGCACGAACCACAAGAACCCATGGGAGGGAAATTATGTGCAGGCCAAGCAGGGACACCGCGATGAGGATAGCCTTGTTGGGCTGGTGCAACTGCCAAGCAGTTTTAAGTACACAACATATGGCATATGTTGAGTTGCATGCAACCGTGCGTGCGTGCACGCGAGCATGGTATGCAGTCCTCACATGCATGTTGCTCACCAATGACCAGCATCTACAGAGCTGTCTAGCTTGAGCGAACATCCAGCCCTCCCACACGATGAAGAAAACGCAGAACAACGCGAGTACGCCACAAGCTTTGGTGCAGCTGCATATGAAGGCATGTTTAGTCAAGTGACGAACCCAATAGGGCGCGATGGGCACGCACGCACACACCCACACACAGTACAACCATTACCATGCTGTGGAATGAAGATACGATAAGATATATGTAAGATACGATTGAGAATTGATGTTGGTTTTGACAAGGTAGATGGCATCGTCGGCAAACAGAAGTATATCGGCCGCACGGATGTTGGCAACTATCTGCCCACATATCTCGCACTTGTGGGTTTTGCGCTTGGCGAGCCAGCCCAAAGCGCACATGTAGTGCGCAACCGCCATGCCGCCACGGCAACCGCACCTGCGCATGTGCATGTGCCACATTAGACACGTGCTCCTGCGCGTATGCGTCTGGACATGTGTGCACGTGCACCTTCCATGGCTGCACGTGTGAGTACATGTCCTGCAAGCAGGCCCGTTTCGACATGCACACACACACGCACACGCACACTACTAACCTCAGCTGCATAGGGCTTGTAGCGCACTCTCCCGCTGGCTTGGAGCAGTGCGGCCCGCACGCAATGAAATGCCTTAAGTCGAGACCTTCCTCCTGTGCGCGTTCGTGTGTGAATGAATGTGCATGTACACATGCGTGTACACTTGGCCACAACAACAACAGCAACAGCACTCCACGCCACCTGCAGGGACTGTGTTGCTGCGTGCGGCATCAGCCAGGTGGGTTCGCACCCTTCGAGGTCCACACTGAGGCATATGCGGCAAGGGAGGGGATAGGCCTGCACGTTATGTTGTGATGTGTCTCAAAGCTCAACAACAATGCACGCTTTGATCTACTTCGCATTCGCAGCTAAACAAGTTGCCAGTCACCATGTACGAAGTCATGCCATGTGAAAAGTTGCAACCCCACGACACACGCATACATGCACGCAAAAACAACATCTGGGCATCAAAATGCCATATCCGTGACATGGAAGTAGTGGTATATTTGTGATTCACAGTTATCAACCATAACTTGCAGATATCAACCATGACAGTCTTGCGGCAATAACAGTCCCAACTTGGGATTGTTGTAACCGCAAGACTACACAAAACAACGGCTGATGCAGGCACATGACAGTGGGGGTATAATTCAGCAAGGCATATTCGTTTGTGCAATGCACTGTCTGCAACTGTTGTGCCTGTGGACGAGCCTGTGGACGTGTGTTTGTGTTGCGCAATTATGCATAGGCACAGCTTTGCCTTTACATGGATCTCCACCTTGTGCTTGCTCTGAGAGTCTTCGCCCTCCTGCTTGCTGTCGTCCGCCTTTCCGCTGGGCGCAGCAGCGGCGGCGGCGGCCTGGCCATCATAGGTGTTGTTGTCGCTGTCGTCGCCTGCAGGCGCCTGGGGGCAGACGGCGCTGCTGGGGGCGTCCTGCGTTGGCAGCATGTCGATGTTGTTGCCGTTGTTGTTGTGTTAAGTTAAGGTCACCGTTGTGGTTGTGGTTATTAGGGTTGTCAACGACGACGACAACGCTGCTGCTGCTGCACCCTTCCGCCGCCACTTCATCCTTGTGGGTGTGCTGCTGTGTCGGAGTAAGCGCCGTACGCAGCGCCGTACGGCCCCCTGATTCAACATCAAACGAGAGCCTCTTCGGTAGTATGGGTGGAGGCCTTCCACTGGAGGGCTTGTGTAAACATGATTAAGCCTCCGATACCGAGTGAAAGCCTCACAATAGGCTTCAATCGAGGTAAAAAAATATAACGTTCTGAAGGTGAAAGATGAACTTTTTAGATATTTTGCGGTGCAATAGCAACATGATACATCATCACACCACAATTTGTATGGTGATGCGTATGCATGTTTGTGTATTCTTGTATATTGCATAATGTTACCAAAATAGAAAGTAAGTCATACTGTTTGACATAACGGGCGTTTTGGTTAATAACGCAATGCACACGTGCACGTGCACACAAGGTATCATTATTTATGCAATGTTGTATCTCCTTCATTATACAACAAGGCTTCCCTCTTTGTTCCTCATGTGGGAGTTACCAAGCACCAATCGATGACGAAAATACAGAAGGAGTGCTCTTATTTGTGCCATCATGCATATAGCGTTTATGTGCGCGAAGACGTCGAGCGTCTGTGGCTGATGCATATGATGGGTGATAAGCAGCATAGCACGCGGTAACCCATGCATGCTCGTGTATTTCAATATAAGGAAATGGACCCTTTGCTTCTTTTGAAGTTTTTAATAAAATGGTTAGGCTTCTGCTTTTTATCGGCCTTTGCCTATGACAATGTTGCAAGCTAGAAACATCGCTCATTTTATGACAACGCGTTGCCCAGTAATGATGGCGACATCATCATTTGCAACACATGCTGTATCAGTTAAATCGCGCTCCACATATCCCCCCCCCCCCCCGGGTGGGCCTGGGGTGGGTGGGGGGTGGGTCTGCTATGCAAAACATTGCGGCTTTCATGCTATATAGCAGCTCTCATGTCAATCTGAAGTAATCATTTGCTCATGAACACCGCCCATGTGACACCGGCGGTGTTAAACGGTAATGACTGTCACATGGTAATGGTTATCATATACAATAGCCATTATATCTTGATTGACATGCAAAAACAAGGGATTATGTATGCATAAAAAGTAGAATTCTTCAATAAATACGATGCATGATTAAAAAAATAAAAGTTGCAGCGCATTTATAATCTTTGCAATTTTCGATTGACAAGGTTAATACAAGGTTAATATTAAATTATAATATTAAATTATACGATGGCAGAATATAACCTAGTCTACACCAAATTAAGCTCGCTTAGGCTAACAGCACCTTGCTACGGAGTGCAGTGTATTGCTGCCTGTACACTACACTTCACTGAGCCAAAGGAGACTACAGTTTAAAAGTAAGATGTGGTGGACTTTATTGTTATTTGCTGCACTACAGCAATGCGGATTAGCGCTACATATATTCAATTTATAACAATACCCCTCGAAAAGAGTATGTAATGTATCTGCTCAGCACAATGGGAGGCTGGGCTGTTGAACCATTTCAGAATGTATAATGATCACAATCACGTGCCCCTTAAAGTGCTGCGCGGTGTACACGCGGCGTGCCTACCCAATAATGATAGCATGTAACACGCGTGCCCACCAGGGCCAAGCCTTTTCAACTCTTACCGTTGTATTAACTCATGCGATCATGCTTAAGCACATGACTTATGCGCACATCATGCATGCGCATTGACCAGTTAACGAGTCATAGAACAAACCATATATGGACCATATGCACAAGTCCGCACACAATGTAAACACCCAATTGTAGTATGCGAGCAGTCACATGCACATTGCTCCTTTTGCAAGGAGGGAGACGTGCACAGCTAGTGGGAGGCTAAGGAACACGCTCCCTTTGATGGCAAGGGCTTTATAGTCAATACGTCCTCAAAGGTCTTGTCATGCGCGTGTTAGCGGCGCAAAGCATCGGTTATGAAGGCTGTTTGGGTCATATTTCATGAGTAAGAGCTAAGTTACGGTTAGCACACCGAGGTGTATCTCAATTACGCTGGTAGGACTCACATGTGACTGAAAATTGCTGGCTGTGACTGATTAAGGAGTGGTGTGGCAATTGTGGTATGAGGGAATGTAAGTGTCTTTGACTTGTGTTGCAGCTAGTTGAGCGCAAGTCCCTTATTCTATTGGGAGTATACAGCTACTTGGAGAGACTTGGTTGATCGTTGCCTTGGTTGTATGCTTGCTTTTAATGTACACATGCTTGGATATGCTTGTGTAGAGTGTGTGAGCGTGTGTCACACATTGTAAACGAACCTATCCTCATCTCCCCGTGCATCACATACCAATTGCAAGTGTAGAAGCCCGTGCTTGAGTCTACGTTGGGTAAGACACGCGCTTGTTACTTGCGCTCAACTCATTATCATAAAGGTGTGTGGGTGTTTGTGGTTGTGCCCTTGATCTAAAGACAGGGCGGAGATGCCGAGGAGATTCGGTGAAAGACATCAAATGCCCGTGGAAACAAGGAGATGGTAAAAAGGAGCTTAAAGTCCCCGCGGCCATGGAGGAGAGAGAAGAGTTGCCCAAACAGGAGGTGCATGTTCCCCCAAACAAATGAGACTTCCAGAACGAGCCAGCCGGTGACAACAAAGACCACAAGGACATTGAAGAGGAGGATCATAATCTGATGGACACTTTGTTGAAGACGGAGATGGAGGGAGCGCACACGCATTACAGCGGCCCAGCACAATGGAGCTATAAAATTTCAAGGCTAGGTTTGAGTGTCGCATGATCAGCTAGTCGGAAAGTGATAGGTCATAGAATGAGCACAAAGCATTTAAGATCGTTGGTCCAGATTGCGCGCGGTCGCTAAAGTATCGGATGCCATTATTCAGACGGTTCACAACTGAGTTGTGGGGCGATGTCGCTGCATGTGACGACAATATTCTGATATAATGACATATATATCATATTATCTATGATCATGTTACATTTTACATTTATGTACATAACCATATGCCATCACTTGTTGCCATAAATAGGGTTGAGTTCGAATCACTTGGGTATGATTATGTTTTGAATGTTACATAAACAAAACACGGCTATTATTGAGTAAAATCCGCTTTAACAAACGTTTGTTCGTTCAAAATATGCAATAAAAGTAATAGCGAACATGCATAACAGCACATATGTGGTGAGTGTCAATGATACGATAAATTTGTTATAGTTATATATATATATATATATATAACTATACATATATATATATATATGTGTATTGTTATTAGGCATCGGATGCCCGAGTTTTGAGAAGATGAATCTTTATGCACAGGGAGGGAGTTCAAGAGGAGATCGGAGGCTCGACAAGAGGTGTGTACAGCTGATCGTGGAGCTAAGTTTGACAAGGAGTGGGCAAAGGTGCAGCTCGTGAAGGAGTTCATGGTGATGTTAACGTCGACGTATATATATATATATATATATATATCTCCATAATCGATGCCGGCAAGATGATGGAGCTGATGTACTTCAAGTGCAAGGATGGTGAGACCCCTCGCATGATGTACACAAGGATGGAGAAGTTGTTAAAGGACACGGAGTATGAGGTTGTCTCGAACAAGATGGCTGCAGTGTTGTACTTGCGTACGTCAGCAGATGGCTTGAGAGAGGCGGTACAGACTGTGGTTTGAGGAGCACAGCAAGGCGCAATCTACACGCTTCGTGACGTCTTCGTTGCACTTGAGGACGCCCAATGGCATCAAGAATATGAGAAGAGCATTGGTTCGATGACAAAAGGCATGGCGACGCAGCTGTCAGGAGCAACCAAGCGCACCGATGCTGGTCGGCGCGATGGAGGCCAAGCTACAGTCATCAAGTCAGCCCTGGTGAGGAGTGTCATGGTTGCAAACGTTGTTCCCATGAGTGCACGGCATGAGGAGCAGCAAATGGGAGTTTGTTAGAGGTGTGGAGAGGTGGGACACATAGCCAAGTACTGTCTGAAGGCAAGGCCTTGTGTGTTTGGGATGTGGGAAAGCGGGCCATGATGACAATGTGTGTTGGAGCAAGCATCCGCACTTGCGCGTGGAGGTGCTGAGCGGCAAGGTGGCGTCCAAGGCAGCACACTCAGCTCAAGCGGGAAGCTCACAAAGCCACGCGGAGCTGGCGGGTGCAAGCGAAGTGTCCGCGCTTGTCGCCGAGGTTGCGGAGTTGAAGGCGGCGCGGGGTGGATGGGGTGGGGGTGGGGTTGCTCACGCAGCCAGAAGGCAAGCAAAAGGGTGTCCGGCAGGGGAAGGATGATGAGGATGGAGGTGCGTACGCGTTCTTGGCGTACAGCGCGGCGTTGTGCAGCTACGGGGACTGCGCGCGTTGCACCAGCACATACGACGGTCGTATCGCCCTACACGCTAGGCAAGGGGGTCCGCGTTGCAGCCTCGGAGGTTTGTAAAGTTGCTGAGGGTCATGACAAACTGTTTGCACCAGCTGGTGCGCATCCATGCGCGACATTGGCACATGTGACGGCGGCGGCGGGAGGTCATGCGCCTGCGCCAGCTATGGCGGTGTCGGCGACGTCAGCGTTGACATTGCCTTTGGTGAGGAGGTTCTTGAGGGTGGAGCAAGGCATGCGTAAAGGCGTGAAGAATGATGTGGATGAGGGCAAGATGCAGTCCGCAAAGGGTTTGGCATGTTGTTAAAGGTGACGGATGCGCAAGTCAGCCCAACATGTACGCGCGTCATGAAGGTCACCGCAGTGCCAATGGTGGCGTATGCAGATGCAAGTGCAGTCCATAAGCTGGCGGAAACGCTTCTCCACCAGCCCATGTTGACGCTGAAGGATGTCGGATGCATCTCAGAGCGTATGGAGTGCGCGTTGGGGGACATGTTGAAGCCCACGACAGCCGACGCAGCTACGCAAATCAGTTTGAGCGCGACGCTAATGCTGCAGTGTAACGTGTAAGGAGGAGTTGCGGGCAGTCGTCGACGAGGAAAAGGAGCTTTATGGAGTGGCTGACGGTGAGCAAGAGCTGAAGGTGAATGTGCCCATGGTGGAGTTAGCAAACGGCATGCACACGAAAGTGGTAGAAGAGGCGGTGCAGCTGGTTTTGTCGACGGCTTTGTCAAGACTAGATGCGAGGCTTCATGTTGTTGTTGTTCGATGGTGGCAACGGTGGACAACAAGCATCATCATGTGAAAATGATTGGGTACACACCGGAGCGCGTGCTGGTGGATACATGTGCGCAACCGCTGATACTTAGAGAGAGAGCGGCGCGCATGGGATTGCAGCCAAAGGATTGGGGGCCATGTCCGTTGCATCTTCAAACAGCTGAAGGAGGGTTTGCGGCCGTGTTTGCAATGACAATAGAGCCCGTGCAGATGTACTATAGGCAGGAGTTCTTAAGATTGTAACCGGTGGAAGGGGGAGTGGACAATTGGTTGGAGCATTGGTTGGAGCAGGCTTTTTCAGACCAGGATGGGAGCGTGGTGTTGGTAAGAAGGCGTTTCCCGGGTGCGAGTGAGAGAGGTTGAGAAGGGTCAAAGCGAGGGGGTGGACGGATGCGATGATGCGTGTGGGTGAAGGAGATTGGGGAGGTCAGGTGACACTCTCGGGATGTGAACACCAGTTGAAGGGGGTGTGATGCGCGCATGTTGTAAGTGTCCTATCATGTGTATGAGAATGTACACTTGTGGGGCAGCTTCGAGAGGATCCTGAGCTAGCATACATGCATGGAGGAAGCTATAACGTGTGAAGATGGAGAAGGTGCTGCATTACAAGGCCATGACGAGCTTGTGGACGACACCATTGAACAACGACAGAATTGGGCACTGCCGTGACGACAGCTGTCATGCGCGTGCGTGTCGGTGGCGCAATGCATTGGTTATGAACGCTTTTTGGGCGCACGTTTCATGAGTTAGGGCTGAATTTCGGTTAGCACTTCGAGGTGTGTCTCAATTTCGCTAATAGGACTCGCATGTAATTGTGAATCGCTGGTTGTAACTGACTTGGGAGTTGTATGGTAATTGTGGCAGTTAGAGTGGTTAAAACGGTTGTAGAGACATGGTAGGGAGGTTATGTAAGTGTCCTTGACTTGTGCAGATGGTTGAGTGCAAGTCCCTTGCTTTATTGGGAGCATACCTGAGAGCATATTTATTTGAAAAAGGCTTCAACACTTGGTTGATCGTTGCCTTGGTTGTATGCTTGCGAGTGCGCACATGCTTGGATTTGCTTGTGTGAAGTGTATGAGCATGTGCCACACCTTGTGAACGAACTTAGCCTCATCTCCCCGTGCATCACATGCCAATTGCAAGTGTAAAAGCCCGCGCTTGAGTCCATGATGCGCGCTCGGTGTAAGTGTCGTGTACATGAGTATGTACACTAGTGGGGCAGCTTCGCGAGGATCTTGCGATAGCATATATGCATGGAGGAAGCTACCACGTGTGAAGGTGGAGAAGGTGCAGCATCACGAGGCCATGACGAGCTGGACGACTCCATTTGGCACCATCGGAATTTAGCACGACATTAACAAAATAAGGAAGGCAAGTGTGGACTCCGTGTGGTGGGCAAGGCAAATCATATCGTCTTCATCACTCAACATCGGACAGTAAGCCCTTCCAATAGGTAAAGACGACCGGTACCACCATTCCGGTGGTACCGGTCGTCTTTACCTAGCCAGCAGGGAACAACTAGCATGTGCACATGCGTGTATCTGACCAGCTCAGCAAAAGACTGCAGCAACCAGTAGTGTTCAACTGAGAAAATAGCGACCATTGGGTGGTAGCCAACGCGAATGACGCCAACTATGTACACCAAGAAAGATGATCTAACAATGTACAATTTATACAATCGATCACCTTAAGAGCGTGCCTAAACATCAAAGTATGTAACAGCCCTTAAAATGTACTATACAAGTCCTCGTTGGAAAGCTCAATTCTCACTCGAATGAGGTTTCATCACAGCACTCCCTTGTTGAAAGCTCACGGGATGCCATGCCAAATAAATGCTTCCTTGTGACTACTTGGAGAGGGCGACGTTTTGTCGTGGCAGTATTTGCCGCTGAACGACAAGAAGAACAGCAGCAGCACCAGGCACAGGGGCGTAAAACACCACGTAACTCCCACATTGGATGTGTCACAGCGGAGACACTTCGCCTTTGAAGCAATCTGCATCAGCACGCATGCGTNTTTATGTGTGTGTGTGTGTGTGTGTGTGTGTGTGTGTGTGTGTGTGTGTGTGTGTGTGTGTGTGTGTGTGTGTGTGTGTGTGTGTGTGTGTGTGTGTGTGTGTGTGTGTGTGTGTGTGTGTGTGTGTGTGTGTGTGTGTGTGTGTGTGTGTGTGTGTGTG
Organism: Chlorokybus atmophyticus; assembly: GCA_009103225.1. NCBI lineage: Eukaryota > Viridiplantae > Streptophyta > Chlorokybophyceae > Chlorokybales > Chlorokybaceae > Chlorokybus > Chlorokybus atmophyticus. The sequence goes on along the minus strand of RHPI01002955.1, from coordinate 132,346 downwards.
TGTGTGTGTGTGTGTGTGTGTGTGTGTGTGTGTGTGTGTGTGTGTGTGTGTGTGTGTGTGTGTGTGTGTGTGTGTGTGTGTGTGTGTGTGTGTGTGTGTGTGTGTGTGTGTGTGTGTGTGTGTGTGTGTGTGTGTGTGTGTGTGTGTGTGTGTGTGTGTGTGTGTGTGTGTGTGTGTGTGTGTGTGTGTGTGTGTGTGTGTGTGTGTGTGTGTGTGTGTGTGTGTGTGTGTGTGTGTGTGTGTGTGTGTGTGTGTGTGTGTGTGTGTGTGTGTGTGTGTGTGTGTGTGTGTGTGTGTGTGTGTGTGTGTGTGTGTGTGTGTGTGTGTGTGTGTGTGTGTGTGTGTGTGTGTGTGTGTGTGTGTGTGTGTGTGTGTGTGTGTGTGTGTGTGTGTGTGTGTGTGTGTGTGTGTGTGTGTGTGTGTGTGTGTGTGTGTGTGTGTGTGTGTGTGTGTGTGTGTGTGTGTGTGTGTGTGTGTGTGTGTGTGTGTGTGTGTGTGTGTGTGTGTGTGTGTGTGTGTGTGTGTGTGTGTGTGTGTGTGTGTGTGTGTGTGTGTGTGTGTGTGTGTGTGTGTGTGTGTGTGTGTGTGTGTGTGTGTGTGTGTGTGTGTGTGTGTGTGTGTGTGTGTGTGTGTGTGTGTGTGTGTGTGTGTGTGTGTGTGTGTGTGTGTGTGTGTGTGTGTGTGTGTGTGTGTGTGTGTGTGTGTGTGTGTGTGTGTGTGTGTGTGTGTGTGTGTGTGTGTGTGTGTGTGTGTGTGTGTGTGTGTGTGTGTGTGTGTGTGTGTGTGTGTGTGTGTGTGTGTGTGTGTGTGTGTGTGTGTGTGTCTGCACCCGTGCAAGTGGTATGCAGCCCTCACATGAATGCTGCTTACCGATGACCAGCACATGAAGATCCCTCCAGCTGCAGTGAACAGCCCGACCTCCCACACAATAACGAGGAAGGCGAGTATGCCAAATGTTATGAGGCTGCATTGGGGGCACAAGCATTTCAGCGACGGACCCAACACTGCGAGACGAGCATGCCAAACCACTGCACACGCACGCACGCACACACCATTGTGATGTGGAAGGCGGATTCGACTGAGCATTGTTGTTGTTCGCGCCTGCCGCGGTGGCATTGTTGTTGATATCAACAAGGTGGTTGGCTTCTCCGGCAAACAGGACTATATCGGCTGCGCGGATGCTGGCAACTATCTGCCCACATATCTCGCACTTGTGTGTTTTGCGCTTGGCGAGCCAGCCGAGCATGCACACGTAGTGCGCAACCGCCATGCCGCCACGGCAACTACACCTGTGTGTGCATGTGCCACAATAAACACCTGCTGGGCGTGCGCGTGTGGACATGTGTGCACGTGCGCCTTGGAGTGCACACTCCAAGGCTGCGCGTGTGCGTACATGGCCTGCAAGCAGGCGCACACGCATGAATTACCTCAGTTGTGTTGGGCTCGTAGCGCACTCGCCAGCAGGCTTGGCGCAGTGCGGCCCGCACGCCATGAAGTGACGCAGGTTGAGACCTTCCTCCTGTGCACGTGCGTGTGTTTGAAAGTGGTGTGACACATGAACTTGGCCGCAGCAACAACAACAGCAACACCAACAGCAACAGCAACAGCAACAGCACTCCACCTGCAGGGACTGTATTACGTTATGTGGCATCAACGAGGCGGGTTCGCACCCTTCGAGGTCCACACCAAGGCATATGCGGCAAGGGAGGAGATGCGCCTGCATCTTGGTGTGTTGTGTCTCAACACTCACAACAACAACGCTTTGAGCATGCATATACTTCGCAAACAGCCAAACAAGTAGCAGACAGCATCTCTCGAGTCATGCTACTTGAAAAACATGCAACACATGACACAGACACATACATGCGTGCAGTATACAATGCCATATCCGTGTCACGGATAGTGGCATACATGTAACCCAAGGTTGAGCATGACTTGTGTCTAGACGGGGTGCATGTAGATTGTCAACATTGTTAACATTGCAAGTGCTTTGCCATCTAGCTCAACGATGACATGAGTCTGGTAGTGACAGTCCCAACATTACCACAACATCACAAAACAACGGCTGAGGCAGCCACATGACAGTGGAGGCGTAATTCAGCAAGGCATGACCTGTGCAATGCACCGCCTGCTGCAACTGGTTGGTGTGCGTGTGTGCGCGCGCGCAGTTATGCATCCTCGCTGTGCAAATGCGTCCCCACCTGTTTGTGCTTGCTCTCAGAGTTTTCGCCCTCCTCCTGCTCGCTGTCCTCCGCCTCCTTGCCGCTGGGACCGGCGCCAGTGGAGGCGGCCTGGCCAGCATAGCCGTTGTCGTCGCTGTTGTTGTCGCCTGCAGGCGCCTGGGGGCGGACGGCGCTGCTGAGGGGGTCGTCCTGCGTTATCAGCATGCCGTTGTTGTCGTCGTTGTTGTTGACGACGACGTCAACAACAACGCCGTTGCTGCACCCCTCCGCCGCTTCATCCTTGCCCATGATGACGTGCAGTTAGAGCCTCTCTCTCTCTCTCTCTCTCTCTCTCTCTCTCTCTCTCTGTGTCTGTGTGTCTGTTTGTGTGCTACTGTGTCCGAGTTAGAGCTTGGCGTCGTGCTCCGCTTACTAATCCGCTTACTAACCTGGCGGTGGAGGAATCTCACCAGGATTGGGGAATCTCATTCTATGTCTGCTTGGGTTCCTGTGTGTTAGAAATTCATTTCCAGGGAGAATGGAATCTCTCATTGATACAAGCACCGCATACATGAAGATGGATACCACTGTTTACTACCGGTACATTAAGGCAATTGCACCCTCCTTTCACGAGCACAATAGACAGCATATAGCTCTTGGGGACATGGCATGTGTACATCCCACTGTATAATCGTGTTTTGATGGAGTATAACTGGACACTACACACTACAACGGTTGGCGCCCATGTAATATGTTCGTTTCATTGCACACAATGAGGCTTATCATAGACGCACTAGAGTACCTGTGGCTTGGAAGGTGGGGAAATAAGGTGGTGGTTCGGGGTCATTTGTCCACTATGCATCGAATGTCTAAGATTTGAGTTGCATGGCTAAGCATGCATAATGAGCATGCATTCAAGTCACGAAACAGTGATAGCATTACTGTTGTCACGCCCACAGGGCAGGCAAAAGCCATTCTCTGTCCCTTACTTATGTGGTAAGTAAGATGAGACCAAGTGGGGACCCACACTACGCAAGCGTGTGTAGTGCTTGTGGGTGTGCTCTCATGTAGGTCTGCTCCAGAGCCTGTGCGGCCTTGAGCATGATGAACTACACAAGGCATGATGGCAAGCACAGGGCTGATCATAGCAGATGAGACATCATGTGATGTACAGAGACATATGTGTGCATATGTCCGCATGTGTATGCATGTGTTTGCATATGTGTGCACATGTACGCATATGAGTGCATATGCGTGCATGAGAGGTATGTACTAGATGTATGCATGTATATGCATGCATGCGCATATGTGTGCATATGCGCGCATATGTATGCATAAGGATGCATATGTATGCATGAGTATGATGTCCTAGGCTGATGTGACCAGCCAAGGACGTTCACAACGTCCAAGGATGATGTGTGTGATGTCCTAGGCTGATGTGACCAGCCTAGGGACATTTACAATGTCCGAGGCTGATGTGTGATCAGTCTTGGGCGTTGAAAGAGGTCCAAGGGCTGATGTGGCAGCCCTAGACATGAGTTGTGGTCAACGCAGCCATGACAAGGCATGTAGCCTTGGACTTGGATGTTCTAGGTCGGAGAGCAGCAAAGAGAGGGTATATGAACGGCCTCAACATGTGTGGAGGCAGCTCAGCATGTGCATACTCGACTCTTGTGTGTGGGGTGCCTAGTTTAGTTGTTCAACGGGCTCTCCCTCTCATCCCATGTGGGGTGTGATGTCCGTGGAAGCTTTGCATATGTGTGTGAGGTGTGCTTGAGTGCGTGAGTGTGTGGGAGCTGAGTAGAGAGGTTGGTGTCATCCTCTCCTTCCTCCTTGGTGCGGTGCTGTGGCTTCCTCTGCAAGGTACTGCACTAGTGACGCTGGTAGGGCTGTGGCTTCTAGTAGTAAGTCCTTGTGCTTGTGCATAAGTTCGCCAAGCCGCCCAGCAAGTAAGTGAGTGGTATCGTTACACTGGACTCGGAGCTTGCATTCCAAGCCTTGCATGCTTGCCCATCAGCTCATGCACTTGCTGCACCGTGCGTGCGTTGCATTCTTTGCTTGCACGCACTACATGGCAGGGTTTTGAGCTGATTGTGCATGCTAGTTGGTGCGTCCAGCTGCGTGCACACTTGCATGCACGGTGTGGGTCGTTGTACACGCTGATCTGAGCATTGATTGTGTGTTCTTGCTGCACATACACAGCATTACACACGCATTGGCTTGTTGCTGCACCAGCTGCGCGTGTGCGCGCGTGTGCGCGTGAGTGCATCTGTTACAGGGGCCTTACCTTGTGGTGTTGGCCCTAACCTTTGTGGCAATGGCTGAGCAAGAGCATACAGCAAGAGAGGAGGTATCTTGGGGCAATGATGTTGCTAAGACCACCCGACAGCTTACCACTTTGGTTGCCACGTTGTGTGAGCAGGTAACAGAGTTACAGCAACAACACGAGGCCAACATAGCTCAATGGCAACGGTCAAGTGACATCGTTGACTGTGCAATCCCGAGTAAGGGACATGTTGGTGCATCTGTTTATGCATGTGTACAGAACCACCGAGAGCGTAAGCGTAGCTGTGAAGCACAGCTCTGTGAAGCTGAAGCTGATGCTGCTCGGGGCCATGCTCTCATGTATGAAAGACATGAAGAGAGCAAGAAGCCATGTATACAACAGGGATTGCCAATGGCTAGCTGCACTATGGACGTTGATACGCAATGTGCTTTCAGTGACTTGATGTCACGCCTTCCCCAACCATGCAATGTCGCTGTGTGGGAGAACGAGTTGGGTGTACAGGCAGATACTCAATTCATGCAGCACGACTGTGCGGGCAAGTGTGTCTTGCTCAATGCACCTGTTGACGAGTTGTCAAACATGCTCAAGCACTATGTGGATTGCAAGAGCAAGAGTGCGCAACACAAGTGCATGCGTGAATGTACCCAAGCGTCCTGGGTTGTGGACCCGCTTTGTTAAAGGCATGCAGGTCCTGGGAGAGGTCAAGCTAGGTAAGGGGCATATGCGTGTGTTGTATAACCCCCCTGCCATCCATGAGGTAAGTACTCTGGACTTGACTTGGTTGTTCAAGGCTGCTGTTGCGCATGTGCCGTGCATCTTGATGATAGACACGGGCACACCTGAGAACTTCGTGAGTGAATCTCTTGTGCGACGCTTAGGCATTCGTGTCAGCAAGTGTGATGACACGGTTGTTGCCTTGAACAAGCTTGAGATCCCCGTGCGGGGAGTTGTACGCTTGTCTGTGCGTGTGCAAGGCTATCATGCTCAGCTCAAACTTTTGGTCATCCCAGTAGAGGTGCCAGGCGTGGATGTCATTGTTGGCAGCCACTGAGAGCAAGCATGTGGCTTGCGCACAAACGCGGACACAAAACTTTGCAGTGTACGCAAAGGTCGAGATCGTGTGACCTTGCATGCAGATGGGCACAATGTTGCGCCCACTGTTAGCTCTGTTAATAATGCATCAAGTACAGATGTCTTATGTTATTTGTTGAGTGCCATGCAGGTGAAGAGGGCTGTTCGCCATGGAGCTCAACCTCTTCTAGTGCTCGTCCGGCCCGTCGGCAACGACGACACTTCCACCTCAGTTGGTGAGACCGGTGGCAAGCCACCAGACACGGCCCTTGAAGGTCTGTTTTCTGAATTTTTTGATGTGTTTCAAGCTGAACTGCCTGCATTGCCACCTAAGAGGGACGTCTGGCATACGATCCCTCTAGAGTCTGATGCACAGCCTCCATTCAAACCTGTGTATAGGCTGAGTCCAGCTGAGTATGCGGACATGGAGGGCAGATAAAGGCCTTGCTTGAGAAGGGATTGATTGAGCCAAGTAGCTCTCCTTTCGGAGCACCCATTCTTTTCGTACCTAAGAAGGACGGCAGGCTACGCATGTGCGTAGACTATAGGGCCTTGAACAAGCTGACCATCAAGAACAGGTATCCGCTGCCCAGCATAGATAGTTTGCTTGATCAACTGAGCGGTGCCTCAGTGTTCAGCTCCTTGGATCTCATTAGTGGGTACCATCAGATCCGGATCACACCCGAAGATGTGCCCAAGACAGCGTTCAGAACGCCTGTGGGACACTTTCAGTACAAAGTGCTGCCTTTTGGTCTGACGAATGCGTTAGCCACCTTTCAAGCTATGATGAACCGTGTGTTTCACAAGCTGATCGGGAAGACAGTGCTTGTATATCTTGATGATATACTTGTGTTCAGCAAGGATGCTAACATGCACGTCGCGCAAGTGCGCGAGGTGTTGGAAACGCTGCGTGCGCATCGTTTCTACAGCTTACATGCCCAAGTGCGAGTTTGGCAAGAAGGAACTAGAGTTCCTTGGGCACATTGTAAGCAAGAAGGGCGTGCGCCCTAACCCAAGGAAGGTTGCCAAGGTCAAGGATTGGCCTAGTCCCAAGAATGTGCACGAGCTGCGCGCATTCTCAGGCTTAAGCAACTACTTCCGCAAGTACATTCTGGGTTACTCATCGCGTGTTGCCCTTCTCACTAATCTGTTGCGTGACAAGGTCGTGTGGAGGTGGTCACAGAGGCAGCAAAAAGCCTTTGCGTCCATTAAAGAGGCTTTGGTGACAGCGCCTGTGTTGCAGCTGCCGGACTTCACCAAGCCCTTTGACGTAAACTGTGATGCATCTGTTGAAGGCACTGGTGCTGTGTTGCTCCAGAGTGGGCACCCCCTTGCTTATGCTAGCAAGTTCTGTCCTGCTGAGAGGAACCATACAACAACTGAGCAAGAGTTGTTGAGGGTAGTCCATGCGCTACAAGAGTGGCGTTGCTATTTAGAGGGGGTGGAAGGTGGGTTTAATGTGATCACGGATCACAACCCCCTTGCTTTCTTTCAGACCCAACCAACCTTATCAAAAAGACAAGCGAGGTGGGCTGAGTATTTGTCTAGATTTAACTTTACCTGGGTTTACAAACCAGGGAGAGTGAATGTGGCAGACCCTTTGAGCCATTCGCCATTGCTGTTGGCAGTGACAACGCGTGCACGTGCACGAAGCCAAGGGTGGGCACAAGCAAGTGATGCTAGTGCCAGTACTTTCGAGTTGCCATCTGTGCATGAGCAAGTTGTCAATGAGACACCAGTGGCAACAGAGACCAGCGAGATGCCAACTGAGCTCGAGAGAGCAGACAGTGAAGCACCGTTGGTAGTGCACGAGCCAAGTGGGGAGAACCCAATGGCCGTTGATGTGGAAGACATCATACAGCGTTTGCCTAGTGCTTATACACTCGACACATGGTTTGTTGAGTTGCTGAAGCAGGTAGACGACAAGATCACTTGTCACAAGGGCCTCTGGTACCGTGAGGGCAAGTTGATAGTGCCAAATGCACTCGGCTTGAGGCAAGAGTGTCTGTTTGAGGCACACAATTCCGTGTACAGTGGGCACATGGGAATGGCAAAGACCATCAAGCAGCTGCAGTGACAGTATTGGTGGCCGAGCTTGGGTGCTGATGCATCTAGATATGTCGCGTGTTGTGACACTTGTCAAAGAGACAAGGCCTCGCACAGAAAGCCAGCAGGGTTCCTGAAGCCCTTGGCTATTCCCAACTATCAATGGGAGAGTGTGAGCATGGATCTGATCATAGATCTACCGGTGACAAAGAAGGGACACAGTGCTGTCATTGTCTTTATTGATCGCTTGACCAAGATGGTCAGATTTGAGCCCTGTCGCACAGACATCGATGCGCAAGAGTTTGTGTTTGTCTTTGTAAACTCGGTGTTCAGATCACACGCTGTACCCAAAGAGTTGGTGTCTGACCGTGACCCCAAGTTTGTGAGCCAGTCCTGGCAGGCTATGTGCCGGTACTTAGAGACTAAGCAGAGCTTGAGCACTGCTTACCATCCACAGAGTGACGGACAGACGGAGCGCGTCAATCAGGTGTTGGAAGATGTGCTACGCCACTACACGTCACCTAGGTTCAATGATTGGGATGTGTACCTGCCACTTGCAAAGTTCGCTGTGAACATTGCATGGCATGAGTCGCTAAGAAGCACTCCTTTCAAAAAGGCATTACGGTCGTCATGTGTTGACACCCATGTCTCTGAATGTCGAGCCATTCAGCAAAGTGCCGATGGCTAGAGACTTCGCAGAGAGCATGCATGCCTCGTTGGCACATGCAAAAGACTGCTTAAGAGCAGCACAAGACAGGCAAAAGATGTATGCCAACAGGCAACACAGGCCTGGGGATGAGCTGTCGGGTCGAGGGGAGTCGAGGGTCACGCTGTCTCGGACAGCTGCATGGACAGCCATGCTGTGCTGGACATGCTGCTGCGCCACCTGTATAACGCGTAGCAAAAACAGAAAGATGACCTCCACCCTCATGGTGACAAGTGCTTTGTGCAGCTGGTGTGCTGCTGCTGGGTAGTACGGGCAGATGGAGTCGGTGTTCTCCCTAAGAACATGCTGTGCTGTAGCATACAAAGTCAACAAGCCACTACGATAGGTAGTGCTGTTTATACAGTTCTTTGCGTGAGTGGAAGAGAAATTACACTGTTAAGTGAGGTGAATGAGCAAGCAACACGTGGATGCTATGCCCTGACTGATGCCAACAAGCACACCGCGACCAAGTATACAAAGCTCACAGCGAGGACAAGCATAGTGCACACGAACATGCACGGGCTCTCACAGGGTGAGGGGATTCTTGGGAACCAGGACGGTGTTTTGTAGTTCAAGTCGCTTCACAAGCTCTTAGCTTTCTCACTTACAGTGTCACCAGCTGATCCGGTGAACACTGTGCCTACTTAAACAAGTCAACCAATGACTGTCCAAAACATAAGCTAACGGTCATATTGAGGCTATTTCCACAGGAAATTCCCACTCGATATAGAACCTGACTTATAACTGAACTCACAACTGAACAGCTACGCGCGGTGCCTATGTAGGCTATGGTCATGAGCTACTCTAGAGACATGACCTAGCTACTGGTCAGAGACGCGCGTGGGTTGCCATGCTGGTAAGCCGGGCGAGGGTCTTGCTGTAGGCATGCCCGATGATGACTGGCATGCTTGGGCGATAGGCATGACAGCTGTCAGGTCGAGGGGAGTCGAGGGTCACGCTGTCTTGGACAGCTGCATGGACAGCCATGCTGTGCTGGACATGCTGCTGCGCCACCTGTGTAACGCGTAGCAAAAACAGAAAGATGACCTCCACCCTCATGGTGACAAGTGCTTCGTGCAGCTGGTGTGCTGCTGCTGGGTAGTACGGGCAGATGGAGTCGGTGTTCTCCCTAAGAACATGCTGTGCTGTAGCATACAAAGTCAACAAGCCACCCCCCATGTGCTCTGGGGAAGGTTCCAGCTCCAGAGCTCAGCTGCTAGCGCAAGTGAGGAGGGCCGTTGGTACGGCAGTCGTCGCATCAATATTCTTCCATAGGTATCGTGTCCAAAGGTGGCTCCAGACAGTAGCAATGCAGGCCTTTGTTGCAGCCATCGCAGAGCATCATGAGTGCGTCGTTGCCGGCGCTGCCGCAGTGTTCACAGCGTGTGCTGCGCGCAGGACGAGGGTGCTGGATACGCCCGAAGCCGGCTACGTAAGGAAGGTGACATGGCGCACAGTTCACCATGTTGTCCTTCAACCTTTCTCCGTTTTGACCAAGGAGGTCCAGCACCCTTGTGGGATACACTTTGAGTACCTTGTAGAGGGTGCGGCCTACGGAGGTGTCAAGCGTGTCTTTGGTGGCTGCCATGCGATAGGCAAAGTCCCCCGCTTGGAACCGCCGTTGTCGCTCCTTGTAGAAGCCACTGCGTACGCGCTCGTAGCGCAGCGTGTCGCGATGCTGCGCGATGCGCAGGTTGTTGAAGGCCATGGGGACGGTGCGCTCGAAAAGTGCGGCGCGCGTGGTGATGTCGTGGTGCATCCAGTCAGGGTCGTCGAGGTTGTTCACGACGCGATCCACCTCCTGTTGCGCACGGAAGGGGAGCAATGGTGGTCGCCCGAACAGCAGGTAGTACGGGCTGTACTCCCGCAGAGCCGCCTGCTTTGACAATCGATATCCAAGGGCCACCCATGGCAGGTGGTCATCCCAAGTGTTCTTCTCGTACTCCAGCACGTATTTGCGGAGTGCCTTCTTGATGGTCTGTACCGTACGCTCGGCGAGGCCGTCGGCTTGAGGGTGATCACACGAGGTACGGCGGTGGTCGATGTAACATTTTTCCAAGAGGGTGTCGAATTTCCCTCTGAACTTAGTACCTTGGTCAGTGATGACCTCGGCGCAACTGCCAAATCGGCTGAGAACGTGAGAGAGGAAGGCTTGAGACACCTCCCTGCTGCTCTTATCGGGTAATGGCACCAGCTCCACCCATTTGGAGAAGTGCTCGATCATGACCAGGATGTAACGGTTGCCACGTGCTGAGGGTGCCAAGTCCCCCAAGATGTCGAGTTCCCAGCGGTAAAAGAGGCCGGAGATAGGGAGTGGGTGCAAGGTGGCGCTACGCGTGTTGAGGCTGGCGCGCACCATGTCACACTGCTGGCAGTGGTTGACGAACCTTTGCACCTGTTTTGTTAATCCATACCACCAATATTGCGCCCTCACTAGGCTGACTGTACGCTTGACACCGAAGTGTCCAAGCTCAGTGTGGAGGGAAGTGATGATGCCCTCGCGCGTGACTGGTGTCGGCACTTCCTTGTCTTCGTCGTGGAAGCGGCGATACAGCTTGTCACCTGCCCATCGATAGTGACGGGTGCGTTGGTTGACCCGGTCCTTCTCTCGAGCGCTCATGCCGGAGGGAAGATGGCCACTTTGAAGAAAGGAGAGTGATGGCCTGTCATGCCATATGTCCTGCCTGGTGTCGGTGGGCGCCAGCTCTGTGCCATCGACGTCAATGTCTGCTGCGTGGGCGTCTCCCAAGGGTGTGGTTGCCGCAGGGTCGGTCGACTCAAGGGCAGGAATCGCCTCTACCACTGCTGAGGCCGTGGTGTTGGTCTTACGCCCTGAGCGCAACGCGGCAGCAGCAAACATGGCTGCCATGGTGGGGGCTATTGCTGCAGGGATGAGCTCATGCCGCGCTCCAGTTGCGTCGTTGGTACTGAGGTGAGGGTTGCGACTGAGGCCATCGGCGTCTTGGTTGGTGAGGCCAGCGCGGTGGTCACTCTCAAAGTCGTTTTCCTGTAACAGCCCATCGAGGAAGTTTCCCTATCAGATGTTGGTTGGTCATCAGCCACTTAGGGGCTGATGATCGGTGATCAGTTGGAAATGTCGACCAAAGAGGAAAGGGCGGAAGAAGGGGATGGCCCACACTGCAGCGAGGCACTCCCCTTCGTAGCTGCTGTAGTTGGCCTCGGCGCTGTTGTTGCTTCGGCTGGCGTATGACACCACCCGTTCCTTCTTGTTCTCATCGTACTGCACCAGCACCGCTCCCATCCCCAGCTTGCTCCAGTCGGTGTGAAGGATGAAAAGGTTGACGTAGTCCGGACGTTAAAGGATGGGAGCGCTGGTGAGTCTGCTCTTTAGCTCCTCAAAGGCCTGCTGTTGCGGCTCCTTCCACGCGAAGTCCACCTCCTTCTTCAGTAGCTCGTTGAGGGGCCTTGCGATCTTCGCGAAGTCCTTCATAAACCGGCGATAGTAGTTGGCAAGTCCCAAGAAAGCGCGCAGGCGTGTGAGGTCTGTTGGGGCAGTGATAGCTGCCAGAGCCTCTACTTTGGCCTGCTGCACATACACACCATGGGGCACAATCATGTGCCCTAAGTACGGCACCTTGTGGGTGAAGAAGGTACACTTGTCGGGGTGTACGGTCATCCCCACTCCCTTGAGTCGTTCCAGCACAGCTTCGATGTGCTGAAGATGCTCCTCGTTGCTGCGGCGGAAGATGCGGATGTCATCGATGTAGCACCGCGCGCAGTCCAGCCCCTTCAAGGCTTTGTCCATGACGCGTTAAAACTTGGCGGGGGCATTCTTCAGCCCGAACGGCATTACCTTCCATTGGTACAACTGTCGGTTGCCCCAGAAGGAGGTCTTGTGCTTGTCCTCGTCCTTGATGGCGATCTGTTTGTACCCCTGACGCATGTCCAGGATGCTGAAGACTGTGCAGTCTCCCACAACATTAAAAATACCCTCTGCTGTGGGCATGGGGTACCGGTCTTGCTTGGTCTTGTTGTTGAGGGGGCGATAGTCGCCACACATGCGTCGCTCTGTCCAGTTGCCTGCTGAATCCTTCTTCAGTGGCATGACGGTTGCTGCTGCGAACTCCGATGTGGACTCTTCGATAAGGCCTGCATCCAGCAGCGCCTTACATCTCTGTTCCACCAAGTCTTCTTCCAACTTGGAGAGCATGTATTGTCGTCGGAACACCGGCTCAGTGTCCACCAGCTCGATGTCCATCTGGTACAATAAACATGTACCCAATTCCTTCACATTGAAGCTGAATTGGCTCCTCCATTTGTTGAGGAGAGCCTTCAGCTTCTCTCGAGTGTCTTCTGTGGCCAACGGGCCAATGGCATGGTCCCAGGAGGTTGCATTGGCAACCACAGGAATGTCCTCCACTGTCACTGCCGCTTGCTCCTCCATGTGGACCACCTCGAGGGCTGTGTGAGCTGCCTTGGTGTCGGCTACGCGATCAGCCCACCCCCCAGCCAAGTGTTCGAGATCCTCGAAGGACACGTGGCGGTCCTGTAACGCGAAGCTCAGCTCCAGCAGCCATACCATGCTGTTCTGGTCCATGGCGCGACCAAGCAGCTGGCATTGCTGACTGTCCGTCAGCGATGAACCCGTGATGCTGTTGGGGAAGAATCCCATGGCGCGTATACGTGCGCGTGCGTTGGGTTCTTCCGGCGTGTTGGTGGTCGCATCAAATACCATCCCGTCACCACCGTTCCGAAACGCGTAGGAGCCCGGGTAGGACACCAATGTGGGGAGTGCGCGACGGGGCTGACCGGTCTGATTGCACTGGTAGAAGTGGTTGTGGTCATGACGCAGGACAGGTTGTGCTGTGCGGCCGGGGTCAAGGATGTCGTCGACGAGCAGGTTGCGCGGCCGAGCGCTGCGTGTGTATTCGGCGGTCATGAGTTCCTCCACGGTGGCCAAGTTTGTCCATTTGGCACGTACACGATGTGCGCGCGAGCCATGTCGTGCAGCGTTCATTTTGAGTGGGTGCCCCAGAATGGAGCAAACTTGTCGGTAGCTGGAGGCCACGTGCGGACGCTTGTCGTCCTCTGAATGCACATTCGATGACGTACCCCAGGGGTCTGGAGATCTGGTGGTGTTGAAAGAGGTGGATGATCCTCATCAGCTCCCAGAACAACCTGGAGCGAGGGTTTTCAAGGCCTTGTCCCTTGCCTGCCCTGGAGTGCCCTTGGCATTCCCATCCAGCTATTAACAAGTCCACGTTGCCGAGGGACAGTAGGTGATCTTCAGTGATCAGCCGGACGTCCTGTGGCAATGCTTTGAGGCTGCCTTGCAACGCCGAGAGGGGTAGTTGACGCGGATACCTGGCGTGCAGTTGGCGTAAGTGGTGCTTGAGGCCCGTTTGCGCGTGTGGGTCTGGGTCGCAGTAATAGTATTTGATAACCTTCACGCCCGTGTTGAGGACCGCAGCAAGACCACTGCCAATGCCTCCAAACAGCTCCAACACTGTGATGCCCTGTTGCCTGCGAAAGGTGTGGAACTCCACCACTCCGGTGGCCACCATATGGTCCTGCACCTTGACGTGGCTGCGGTAGTTGGGGAAGCGCGTGGTGATCAGTGGATGGCTGAGCAGGATGTGTGCGTCCACCTGTGCGCGTCAGCGCCGTTCAGCTGGGTCTTGTAATGCTACTTCCACGGTGGCATCCTCCTGCTTCTCGTTGTACGGGATGGGAGAGGAGTCGACGGTTCGACACTGGACCGTGGTACCAGCAGCAACTTGCGTCCGAGCGCCGTCGTATGTGGCCATTACAGCCTTCCGGGTGCGGGCATGTCTGCGTGTGGCCATGGCAGCCATTTTGCGTTGGGCGCGCGTGCGCGAGACCAACTCAAGAGGCAGGAAACCCTGTACCTCTCCGTCATCCTTATCCCAATGTGGCCGAAATCACGCTCGCTCTGTCCAGCAGTCGAGGCCCATGCCCATAGGGAAGTTGAAGTCCTGCCCAAGCAGAAAGTCGAAGGAGCCGGCATTGGTGGCCACACATTGCTGGACGATCTCGGTCGTGTGGGTTGGGTCCAGCCCTGTCAACCGAATGCAAAAGGCCTCCCTGGTGACTCCCATCACCTTATTTCCGCTACCTGTGGCAGTGTCCAACACGTACGGGCAAGGCACCAAGTCGGAGCTGGTTATGCCTAGGGATCGCGCGAGGAAGCGCCCGATGATGACAGGCTGTGCTCCGGTGTCCAACATCACCCGCTTGGGTGCCAGACCTTTGATGGTAACGTGCTTGGTTGGCCACCATGGCAGCATTGGCGTCGATACGCAGCCTTTTCATACGAGGTGTCTGTACCTCTGACTTAATTGTCTCAGCTGCAGGTGCTGAGCGCATGGCAGCCAGAGCTCCTCTGCCTGCTGGGTCCGGAGAACCCCCTCCTTGCCCTCTCCCTCTGCCGAACCGACCTTGTCGTGGTGGTTGGTAGACACGGGGGGGCCTCGGTGCTGGAGGTTCCGGCGCTGGTTGTGGTGGCGGCACAGGTGGACGACGCCTCTGCGAAGCTGGAATCATGCCCGCGGGCGTACCTAATGGCTGTAGAGGAAACCCCGGCGGACCCGGTGTTTGTGGGCCTGCCTCGCGTTCAGCTTGCTCCGCGGCGTATGTCCATCGAACAGCATGAGCCGCTTCTCTAACCAATGTCCCTTCCCACGTGGCCGTGGGCTCGGTGTCCGTGTCGGTCAAATGCATCATCATATGATGATATTGAGGCATGGGCTGCAGGTATACGGCGCGTAGTAGCTGTCGCCGCATGTCGTGAGTAATGGTGGGGACTCGCAAGATCCCTGCCATGTAGGCATCCCACCTTCCTTGTACCACTCCCACATCGAGCACGGTCATGGCGCGAGCGCGTAGGGTGCGCTGGAGGTCAGTCTGCTGTGCGTGTAGCTCATGAGCAATGGCGATGCGCCGCCGTTGCCGTGCGGCTTCCACCCCTGGCAGCCGCAGCATTGCCTCTTGCACCCCCTCCAGCGTGTCCGAGACTGTGGTGGCAGCCTCGTCGTATGCTTGTCGCAGCGAACGAACGAATGCCCCCAACCATGATGCTCGGTTGCCAAAGGCAAACAGGGGGACAGCAGGGTGATTGGCAACGAGCCATGTCACGAGACGGGCTCGAACGGCGCTGCCCTCTTGCATCCCCATCATCTGTCTTAATGTGTTGCCCTCAGGCCTGTGCAGCATGACTGCCTGCCGAATGAGTGCGGTACGGAGTTGTTGCTCCCCCACCATACCAGCTCCTCCTCGTTGTGTGGTGTCCCCTTGAGGGGTGAGGTACCCTCGCCCAACATCGCGTTGATCCTCAGGCATGTCTTCGACCAAAGGAGGCAGCAGCGGGGTGATTACCCCCCTTAATTGTTGCGCCAACGCCCTCGCTTGGTTTGCAACAGTTGCGTGTCCTGGCTGCTCGATGGCGATTGACGTGGAGTACGCTGTTGTCAGCGCCGTAGAGGCGCTGGCAACAGTTGCTGGCGCTACGGTCGGCACGATAACAGCGTGTGCGGCTTCGTACCCTTGCCGGCGCGCGTCCACTTGGGCAGCTTGGTCCATTCGATAACGATGGGCCTGTTCGAGTGCAGAGAAACGCTCTTGACAACTGCCTGGAGTGAGCCCCCGGAGAGCGGGATTAGCGCCCAGCGCGATGTCAGACAGCGCAGCACTTTCAGGTGCCCCGTCCATGCCACAGTGGTTGCAGTGGACGTCTGCTCGTTGCATGGGATATTGTTCGATGAAGTGCCCTGCCTTGCCGCACGCGTGACAAGTCGGGTGGGGTTGTCTTCCATGCGCACGACGGCGTGGGCAGCGCGAGGGTTCGCGGGCGGGGCGAAATTCGAGGCTGGAGTGGTGTTGCTTCTCCAACGTGCCAGGCCACTTATTTTCATGGCTGCCTACTCCAATACCATCTCTTCTTGCCAATGTATGGCGCTGGTGTATGCTTGCCACATCGAGTAGCCAGGTGTGCCTGGTGTGCCGTCCAGATCAGTATTCACGTGTTTGCAAGGATTTTCCTCAAGATTCTCCACATGCACGATGGCCAAGTGCTGAACATTGACAAGGGGCATACCGCCTAAGGTGGTCTCGTCGACCAGCCTGACGATGCGCTCGTCATGGATGGGAGTTTTTGTGCTTCCGTTTAAGCCAGATGAGCTCTCGGGGCTTCTTGACAGTGTTGGCAGGGAAGCGGTGGTTCAGACGCGTGATGAGATCTTTCAATGGTAACAGCGGCGCTGCTGTAGTAGCCAGGTCCACAGCAGCAGGTGGCTGACGTGCTGCTGGAGGGGCGGTGGTGTTAATAGCCGTTGTTAATGCGAGTGCGTTGGCGGTAACAGCTGCTTTGCACATGATAGCGTAACCCGCAGGGGTTTCATCGGTGGGTGTTAAAAAGGGTGCGGCGGTGGTGGTAGAAGTATTAGACGCACTGCTCCCGGTGTTCGTGACCTCTGTTTGAGAGAGAGTAGCTTCTCGGGAGGACGCAAGACCACTCTTGGCGCCACAGACAGCGCGCGTGGGGCGCCCAATCTTCCCGCAGCCGAGATGGCTGGACCAGTGTAACGGTGCCAGTGTTACTATTACAACCAGGGCCTGAGCTAGAGCGGAGAAGTTTTTCGTCTTCGAGAAGGCCGTGTGCGGTGGCGACTTCATGCCACACGGCTGCAGCGACGTCATTCAAATAGTCAGCAGTAAGACGGAACTCCTGGTGATCAATTCAGGTGATGCTGGCTCGGATCTTGATGTTGAAGCGATTAATCCATTCCCTCACAGAGATGGAGTTTGCAGCTCCAATGAAAACGAGCTTCCGGTTGCCACTGATGCTCCCGCTATTGTTGCGGTTGCCATCTAAAGCAGCCATGTCTTCTTCGCTATCGACAACTAAGGTCGACAATGGAAGGAAGACAGTCACTCGCAGCAGCAAGTGGGTTGTCAATACCCACTTTATCAGCTGTTAGAGTGGAAAAATCTGGGGCAACGCCTACCAGGGATGTAGCGAACTTAGCCTGCCTCAAGCCCTGAGTGACCTTGCTTTGCAGGCTCCCCAGCTGAGTCCTTGACTCCTGTGAGGCATGCACACCGCGCGCAAAGAGCACAAACAAGGCAAATGCAAGTGCATACAACGAAAACAATAATGCAAGCGCCGTGAGTTGCAAGTCAACAAGCTCCTAAGCAAGGACGCTTGGAAAATGGACACAGTGGTCACGCAATGTATGTGTGCGGGGATGTGTAGCCAAGTGAGACGAGATCACACACCACAAGCACCAAGTGTGCAAGTGTGAGCAAGCATGGTTACGACTGAACAATAAGTGGGGTGCGAGCAAGCATTGCAGCTGTGTAAGAATGATGTAGTGTGCAAGTAGCAAATGCGATGGCCACAACCATGAGCAAAGAGTGTACACTTGCAAGTGTGCACTTTTTGCGGGCAACGGGCGAAGGCCAATCCGTGGAAACACGACAGTTTGTCGGAATATCTGCTCTACTAACAGCACGTACTCAACTATCACTGAACTACTTGTACTGCGGGGCTCTACTCCATCAAGCCTCGGGCGCTCATCGGCTCCAATGTGGGCCAACGGTTAGTCTCTGGCGGTGCCACCGCCACTTCTGCTCAAGTTCGTCTACTAGCAACTCACTTTCGATGCTTGCTGCGGGCTTCACCTCCGTCGGCTGTCAACACGGCCCGTCGCCATGTTGACCGCGTCCTGATTGGTCGAGACCCATACTGGCAGGTGGCTGTAGGCGCGGCCCGCTAATATAAGGGCTGCGTCCCGTTTGGCAGAGATGTTGCTGGCAATTTGAAAGCGGGTTGAGAGATCTAGGCACCATCAGGACAGTCTTTGGTGTAGTGTGCAGTGCGAGAGAGAAGTGGGTGTTGAGGGTCACCGTTGTGACACGGTATATAAAGGTTAACGATAGCGTGCAACATGCAAAATATGTGCATGTTTCAATGATAATATCATCTCATTGCTTGAGTAAATTAACCTTTTGAATATTTTTTGGTATTCACGAAAACACTATTATATGACCTGAATGCGCATGATAATTATGCATGCTTAGCTTTTTTGCAACTCATATGTTAACTAATCCGAGTGCATATAAACACCGGACGCATACTGCACAATTGACCCGGACAACCCTTTTTCCCCATTGCTCTAAGCCATAGGCACTCTAGTGCGTTCATTGTGTCATTGCCTTGACGCACCGGTAGCGAAAAGCAGTATCCACCTTCATGCATGCGCATGGCAAGCAGAACATACAAGAATATTCGTATATGCGGTGCTAGTATTGGTGTGACATTTCGCCCTTCATCTGGAATGATTCCCTCTGATACAGGAACCGCACAGAGTGAGAGAGATTCCTTCCTTCACCGCCAGACTAGTAAGAGGATTAGTAAGAGGTGCACGCCGCTAAGCTCTGACAGAGAGAGAGACAGAGAGAGCGGCCTGATCGTGGCTTCAACCCCACATTATGATGGGGAAGGATGAAGCGACGGAGGGGTGCAGCAACAGCGTTGCCGTCGTCCACAACAGCGTTGTCGTCGTCCACAACCACGACGACATGGGCAAGCTGATAATGCACAACGACGACCTCCTCAGCAGCGCCGTCCGCCCCCAGGCGCCTGCTGGCGACAACACCTATGTCCAGACCGCCGCTTCCAGCGGGAAGGAGGCGGAGGACAGCGAGCAGGAGGGCGGAGGCGCTGAGACTTAGAGCAAGCACAAGGTGGTGGGGATGCATACGCACACAGCCGCATACAGATGCATAATGGCACACACCATGTCCATGTCTACATGCCCGCAGGCACAACAGCTGCAGCCAGACAGTGCATTGCTCAGACGAAATATTCCTTGCTGAGTTATGCCCCCACTGTGATGTGGCTGCATCAGCCGTTTAACGGCTTTGTGCAATCTTGTGGTCATACCAGTCCAAAGTGGGACTAATGATCACATTACAAGGCTGACATGGTTGAATCAAAATGGCGAAGCAATACTAATCTTGACAATCCACATGCAGCCCTGTAGACGCAAGTCATGCTCAACTTAGGGTTATATGTATGTATAGCAATGTATCTCTTCAGTATATATGTCTGGTATTGTTTCTTACGTGCATGTATCTTGCATGTGTGTCATGTGTTGCATGTTTCTAATGTCGGGACACAACACAACACAACGCGCAGGCCTATCCCCTCCCTTGCCGCATATGTCTTGGTGTGGACCTCGAAGGGTGTGAACCCGCCTCACTGATGCCGCACGCTGCAATGCAGTCCCTGCAGGTGCGCGCGTTGTTGTTGTTGTTGCGGTGGTGGTGGCTATAACATGTGTCACACATCACATTCACACGCGCGCACACACAGGAGGAAGGGCATGACCTGTGGCACTTCATGGCGTGTGGGCCGCACTGCGCCAGGCCAGCGGGCGAGTGCGCTACAAACCCTACGCAGCTGAGGTAAGTAGTGTGTGTGTGCGTGTTTGCATATGCCACTGGTGGGCATATCTGCGTGTGCTTGTACAAGTGCACACATGTGTGCCTTGTTCTTGCGAGCGCACATGCACGCACATGTCCACACACACACACACACGCGCGCGCGCAAGAGCACATGTTTATTGTGGCACATGCGCATGCACAGGTGCGGTTGCCGTGGCGGCATGGCGGTTGCGCACTACGCGTGCGCGTTGGGCTGGCTCGCCAAGCGCAAAACACACGAGTGCGAGATATGTGGGCAGATAGTTGCCAACATCCGCGCGGTCGATATTACCTTGTTCACTCAAAGCAACAAGGAATATTCCGGCAACAATATCACCAATAACAATAGTCATCATCACAACCAGCTGCCTCCTGCCGCAGCAGCCAACCACCTTGACGTCAACAACAACGCCACAAATAACGCTCAACCAAATCATGCATCACCAAGGTGGTTGTAGAGTGTGTGGGGGTTGCGTTGGTGCGTGCGTGTGATGGCAAGCCCGTCTCGCAGTATTTGGGTCCCTCATTGAACCAAACATGCCCTCAATTACTGAATGCAGCTGCTCTAATGCTGGTGGCATACTTGCATTGTTCTGCGTCCTCTTCATTATGTGGGAGGGCTTATCGTTCACTCTAGATGGAGAGCTCTTCAGATGCTGGTCAGTGGTAAGCAGCATGCATGTGAGGATTGCATACCATGCACGCCTGCACACGCACCCGCATGTATGCACACGCACATATGCATGCAACTCATCCGCCGTTNGTGTGCGCGCGCGCAGTTATGCATCCTCGCTGTGCAAATGCGTCCCCACCTGTTTGTGCTTGCTCTCAGAGTTTTCGCCCTCCTCCTGCTCGCTGTCCTCCGCCTCCTTGCCGCTGGGACCGGCGCCAGTGGAGGCGGCCTGGCCAGCATAGCCGTTGTCGTCGCTGTTGTTGTCGCCTGCAGGCGCCTGGGGGCGGACGGCGCTGCTGAGGGGGTCGTCCTGCGTTATCAGCATGCCGTTGTTGTCGTCGTTGTTGTTGACGACGACGTCAACAACAACGCCGTTGCTGCACCCCTCCGCCGCTTCATCCTTGCCCATGATGACGTGCAGTTAGAGCCTCTCTCTCTCTCTCTCTCTCTCTCTCTCTCTCTCTCTGTGTGTCTGTTTGTGTGCTACTGTGTCCGAGTTAGAGCTTGGCGTCGTGCTCCGCTTACTAATCCGCTTACTAACCTGGCGGTGGAGGAATCTCACCAGGATTGGGGAATCTCATTCTATGTCTGCTTGGGTTCCTGTGTGTTAGAAATTCATTTCCAGGGAGAATGGAATCTCTCATTGATACAAGCACCGCATACATGAAGATGGATACCACTGTTTACTACCGGTACATTAAGGCAATTGCACCCTCCTTTCACGAGCACAATAGACAGCATATAGCTCTTGGGGACATGGCATGTGTACATCCCACTGTATAATCGTGTTTTGATGGAGTATAACTGGACACTACACACTACAACGGTTGGCGCCCATGTAATATGTTCGTTTCATTGCACACAATGAGGCTTATCATAGACGCACTAGAGTACCTGTGGCTTGGAAGGTGGGGAAATAAGGTGGTGGTTCGGGGTCATTTGTCCACTATGCATCGAATGTCTAAGATTTGAGTTGCATGGCTAAGCATGCATAATGAGCATGCATTCAAGTCACGAAACAGTGATAGCATTACTGTTGTCACGCCCACAGGGCAGGCAAAAGCCATTCTCTGTCCCTTACTTATGTGGTAAGTAAGATGAGACCAAGTGGGGACCCACACTACGCAAGCGTGTGTAGTGCTTGTGGGTGTGCTCTCATGTAGGTCTGCTCCAGAGCCTGTGCGGCCTTGAGCATGATGAACTACACAAGGCATGATGGCAAGCACAGGGCTGATCATAGCAGATGAGACATCATGTGATGTACAGAGACATATGTGTGCATATGTCCGCATGTGTATGCATGTGTTTGCATATGTGTGCACATGTACGCATATGAGTGCATATGCGTGCATGAGAGGTATGTACTAGATGTATGCATGTATTTGCATGCATGCGCATATGTGTGCATATGCGCGCATATGTATGCATGAGTATGCATATGTATGCATGAGTATGATGTCCTAGGCTGATGTGACCAGCCAAGGATGTTCACAACGTCCAAGGATGATGTGTGTGATGTCCTAGGCTGATGTGACCAGCCTAGGGACGTTTACAATGTCCGAGGCTGATGTGTGATCAGTCTTGGGCGTTGAAAGAGGTCCAAGGGCTGATGTGGCAGCCCTAGACATGAGTTGTGGTCAACGCAGCCATGACAAGGCATGTAGCCTTGGACTTGGATGTTCTAGGTCGGAGAGCAGCAAAGAGAGGGTATACGAACGGCCTCAACATGTGAGCAGCTCAGCATGTGCATACTCGACTCTCGTGTGTGGGGTGCCTAGTTTAGTTGTTCAAGGGGCTCTCCCTTGTCATGCCATCTACCCTCGCATGCCAGTTCTTCTCAAGCATGCCTACACCCAGCCCCACGCCCGGGCTACCAGCATGAAGACCGCGCGAGCTCCAGCCTACTGCTAGCTACGGTATCACTCATGTAGCATGTAGCTAGGGCTACTTTATAGACCTGTCTGTAGGGACCGCGCGTAGCTGATCAGTTGTAAGTCTGTTAAAGACACATGTGCTATATCGAGTCTTAGGAGAATTCCGAAATAGCATGAGGCCTCGATGTGACCGTTGGCCTAGTGCCCGCGTGGCACTGCACGGTCATGATTTGACATGTATAAGTAGGAAGTCACGTCACCAGACTGGCTGGTGACACTGTAAGTGAGTACTGTGAGTACTAGGAGTACTAAGAAGTAAAGACTCTGTTTCTAAAGAGCTTGTGAAGCGACTTGAACTGGAAGCACGCTGTCCCGGTTGCCAAGAATTCCCTTACTGCGTGAGACACGGTGCATGCTCTTGTGCGCTGTGCCTGTCATTGCTGTGAGCTTGACGGTGGTGTGTTGTTTCAGTAGTCAGGGTGTTGTATCCACGTGTTGCACACTCATTCACCTCACTTAACAGTGTATCATTCTATCCACTCATGCAAAGAACTGTGTCCACAGCACTACCTATCGTAGTGGCTTGTTGACTTACAGTGTCACCCTCTTTGCAC
This sequence comes from Chlorokybus atmophyticus, assembly GCA_009103225.1. Classification (NCBI taxonomy): domain Eukaryota; kingdom Viridiplantae; phylum Streptophyta; class Chlorokybophyceae; order Chlorokybales; family Chlorokybaceae; genus Chlorokybus; species Chlorokybus atmophyticus. Next base: position 109,447 of record RHPI01002955.1, on the reverse strand, counting down.
AAGTGAGTGTGTTGCAATCTGCATCAGATAGTGCAGTCTGCACCCAGGGATACATCGCTGGGCATTCGTTATCATTGTCATCACATAGTGCGCACAAGCACTAGTGTGTTTGGTGGTAACAGCATCAGGATAGACGGTAGAGCACAAGCACTCTACCCTTTCACCACTGGACCAGCTGTATGAGCAGGCCCACCCCGTTCTCCCCAATAGACGAGGGTGACCTCAGCAGTTGGAGCCCAACCACCAACCTCACTTACGAGCGGACCAGTGACGGAAGCATCGACCGCAGCAGCAGAGGCTCGCGCTCCATCTCCAGCTTCACCCCGCTCCACTCTACTCCTCGTCATCCAGCTTCTCCACTATCATCGGACAGCGACGACAACGAGATGGAATCTTCCAGTTCAACCACATCCCTACGCTTCTCCGGACGTGCCGGCACCACCTCGCTGGATGAGTTCATGATCAAGTTCCACTCCAAGATGCGGCAACAAGCACTGAAGAACAAAGACTGGTCAGATGAGATCTCTTTCCACATTGCTGCTCAGTATCTTGATCATGAAGCACACGACGTCTGGAAGTCCGTTGCTGAACTGCATCGAGTAGACGGCTATGGCGAGCTTGCCAGCACCATAGCATCTGCATCCCTGCACCGTCCAGCAGGTGTCATTCCACCTGTCACTTCAGTTGCAGTAACAGGCTTGACCATAGCTGCAGCTCTCAAGCAGGCAGAGGAGGAGGAACCAGAGTTGGTACTTGTCAACTTGACCCCTGCAGAAGTTGAGTCCAAGGAGGCCACACGTCGAGTCCGCATCCTTGACCGTTCTGCCAGCATCATTGAGGAACAAAGAGCTGTACAGCAAGCGGCAGCCGCAGAGTGGGGTACTCCTCTACCTCCAGCAACACCTGGCTCTCGTGCAGGAGGCAGCGCTTTCACCCTCGGGTCAGTAGCACTGCGCGCACCAGCCATCACCGTAGGTGCTGCCATCTCTGATTCTCCACTCAAGGACCTGTACGCTGCCCTGCGCCGTACCTTCCCTCCTCAGACCACCAGCAAGGTTGAGGAACTGAGACGCTTCCGACGCAAGCCCAATGAGGATCCCCTCCGCTAAAGAATTGTGGCAGAAGTTCTCTGAGGTTTACAAGGCTAAGAACAATACTAAGAAGTTGCAGTTGATGAAGCAGTTGAATGCTTTGAGGAAGGAATTGTTGAACCTGTCATCGAGTTTATACCATGAGCCAGGCAGCTGGGACGACTTGCTTGCCATTGAACATAATGTGAAAGAGGTGGAGGTGGTCTGGGTCAACCTTGCTGGCTTGCTCAAAGAGTTCAAGATGACTGTCACCATCATGGAGTCAACCAGTATGGAGCTCACCCTCAAGACCATACCCCACGCCTACTTTGATTCGAGCAACGCGCATCCACTTCACGCCAGGACGAGGCCGATGCTGTGGCAATTGCGGCACAATCCAATCCATGTTGTAACAACAACATCGGAGGTGGAAAGAAGGAGACGCGTACCTGCCACTACTGCAACAAGCAGGACACCTAAAGAAGGACTGCCGAAAGTTGAAGCGCGATTAGCAACAGGAACAAGGTTCTGGTAGGCAAGCTGTAGCACTTGCTGCTAGCACCATTGCTATCGAGAGCGCATGGTTGTTCGATTCTGCATGCACACAGCATATGACCCCACACAGACATGATTTCTAGGAATATCATGCTCTGAGCAATATTGCTGGTGTGAAAGTGAGCTTTGGCAACAAGCTGCACTTGCAGGCTGTGGCAGTGGGCACCGTCATCCTACACACTATAGTGGCAGGCGCTACACACGAAGTGGCCCTGAAGGAGATGATCCACGTGCCGGGATTAGCTTCCAACCTATTCTTCGTTCGAAGAGCTACAAGCGCAGGCGTCAAAATTGACTTCATTGCTCCAAAGTATCAAGTCAAGGTGAACAACGTTGTTGTTGTGGAGGGCACATTGCGACAGAGCTTGTACTACATTATACTGGATGGCTAGCATTCGTTGTCTGCGACTGTCACTGCATCGGACACAGCTCATTATTGGCAGTAAAGACTTAGACATCTTGGATGGGACAACCTGGCAAAACTGGTGGCTAAGGACATGGTGGAAGGGATTGACATAAAAGCGGACAGGACATTAAGGCAGGCCAAGGTGATATGTGCGAGACGTGCGTGTTGAGCAAAATGCCTAGGCAGCCTTTCAGACCTCTTTTCGCACCAGTACAGCACCCTTGCAGCTCGTGCACATGGATGTGTGCGTTCCCATGCCAGGTGCGTCCACTGGAGGGAGTTAGTATGTTGCCACTTTCTTAAATTACTTCAGTAAGCTGTCTGCTATCATTCCAGTTGCTGCAAAGTCGGATATTGCTGCTGTAGTAAAGAGAACACCCACTCAACTGGCTACACAAGCAAAGACAAAGGTGTTGGCGTTGAAAAGTGATAGGGGCTCTAAGTACCTCAACCACACCTTGAAAATTTACAAGGACGAGCACGTCATCAACCATGCGGCTACTGCACCCTACACCCCTGAGCAAAACGGTGCTGCAAAGCGTCTTCACCGCGGGTTTATGGAGTGCGTGCGTGCCATGCTAGCAGATACAAACCTGGACAAAGCTTTGTGGGCTGAGGCGTTTGTCACGGCCAACTACATTCGCACCCCGTAGGAGTTGTTCTACGGTGGGAAGCCTGCTGTGACGCACATGCGTGTGTTTGGAGCCAAGGCGTATCCACACATCCCGAAGCAACTGAGGAGAAAGCTGAAAAATGTGAGGGAGACTGGCATCTTCGTGAAGTACGAGGTAAACTCCAAGGCATACAGGATCTTGCTTGAGGACAGCAAGAAGATCATGGTTGAAAGGGATGTTGTCTTCGGCGAGAAGATGGTGGCAACTTTACCAACAACAACTTCTGCAACCATGGACATTGACATTGCTCATGAGCCAGATGTCATTACCGCACCACCTGTCAATATGGAGGTCCCTTGCAATTCGCCACATCTTGAGGAGGACAAGATTGCACCTGTGTTGAGAACTAGTGATGCGCCTAGTGTGTGTGTATTTGCCTCCTACATACAAGTGTGCACACACTAAGGACAAGTGCAGCAAGCAGGCCAACTATAGAGACAATGTGCGACCCACTGTATTAAGCAGTATACAGTGTCTTATATACTATGCTACTAAGTACTAGTCAACTCTAGTCAACTTTAGTAAAAGTCAACACTAGTCAACACTAGTCAATGGTCAAAGTTAACGGTCAAAGTCAAAGTTGACCACGGTTGACCATAACTGCCGTAACTGCCGTAACTCTCCTAACTCTCGTAACTCCCGTATCTGTAAAGGTTAAGCTTATTGTACCAACTACATGTAGGCGCCACCTATACATGTACTTTCAACAAGCTATAACATTTAACAACACCTGCGGATGAGCAGGAGAGGCGCTACCCTATGAGAAACAGAGCGCCACCACAATTTTATCAAAGGTTTTAGGCCATGAGTGCTGAAGCCGCTGAGAAGAAGGAGACAAGCACCTATTATGAGGCCATTACAGCTATCGATGCTGAATTATGGCGTAAGTCCAAGGACGAGGAGATTGCTTTGCTACACGCTACCAAGACTTGGGTACCTAATCAGGTTCTATAAGGCGTCAAGCCTATACCTGTCAAGTGGGTGTACAAGATCATGCGTGATGTCAAGGGCAACGTGGAGCGCTACAAGGCGGGACTTGTGGCAAAGGGCTTCCTACAAGAGGAGGGCGTTGACTACAAGGAGGTGTTTGTGCCTGCTAGTAAGCACACAACCTTCAGGGCACTACTTGCAAATGTTGCTGTAGAGGACTTGGAGCTGCACCACCTGGATGTGAAGACTGCTTTTCTCTATGGAGAGTTGGATGAGCAGATCCACGTGCAGCAGCCTCAAGGTTACGAGGAGTGAGGCTCAAGCAAGGCTTGCTTGCTACATAAGGCTCTTTATGGGCTTAGGCAAGCGCCAAGAGTCTGGCACATACGGCTCAGCAAAATGCTAGAGAAGGGGCGTTCAACAAGCATAATCATATCCTGGGCTCTTCATCAGTGATGACGGCCATGTGTGGTTGCTGGTGTACGTGGACGACATCATCTTGGCATCACATGACACTGCAGCAATGTCACACATCAAGGTGACACTGCAATCTTTTTGTAATTCGACTTTTGGCAATGCATGCCTGTTCCTCAGCATTGTCATCACCGGAGACAGAGTTGCAAGGACAATCAAGAGCACTTGAAGCAGACGGTCCTAGGTGTCCTCAAGAAGTTTAAGTTGCAAAGCGCCAAGGGCAAGGCAACACCACTGAGCATGGGAGTACATCTACTCACGGCACAAGACACTACCGTTGTGCTTAACAAGGCTACAAATCCATATGGTGAGCTGGTTGGGAGCCTCATCTACTTGTCCATCAGCACGAGGCCTGACATCGCACAAGCCGTGGGAGTCTTGGCGAGACACATGTCAGCATCAACCATGAAGCATTGGAAGGCGGCAAAAGGAGTTCTTCGTTACCTTGGTAGCACCCAGAACGTGGGCATTACTTTTGGGAGGACATCACATTACATGGTCACTGTGATGCATACTATGCGGGGGACCTCGACACACGGAGGTCTACCACGGGATACACTCTATGCGAAGAGGCGTCGTCAATTGGAACAACTGACTACAACCAACATTTGCTGCATCAACCACCAAGGCCGAGTACATGGCGGCTGCGGTGAAGGAAGCATCATGGCTTCGCAAGTTGGTCACTGACTTGGGACATGCATTGAGCCGTGTCACAATTATGTGTGACAACAAAAGAGCGCTCAAGGTAAGCATGCACCCCATTACATTTGCCAAAAGTTGAAGCATATCAACATCATGCACCACTTGGTGAGAGAGAGTTGCTCGAGGCGAGGTAGAGTTCAGGTACTGCAGCACGGAGGACATGCTCGCGGACTGCATGACTAAACCACTACCACCAATCGAGTTCAAAACTTGTTACTCGGGGCTCGGAGTTGAAGGCTAAAGATGCTCACGTAAGAGTGTTAAAAGTACTTTGTTAGGCGCCTTGGCTAAACTTCTACAATCATCTTCACCTCGGGAGTTACGGTCAATTGTCATTATGGGAGTTACAGTCCACTTTAGTCAACGTTGACGCTGACTTTGACTATGACCTTTGACTTTGACTTTGACTTTGACCGTTGACCAGTGTTGACTAGTGTTGACTTTGACTAGTGTTCACTAGCACTTGCTAGTGTACTATATAAGATACTGTATGTTGTGCAATATAGTTGTATTCACTCCGCTCTATTGTCAGCGCCACACTTGTGCTTGTCATTGTTGCTACTGTGCAATCTCCGTACAAGGTCAGGCGTGGCGTGGAACCCAATGTGGCAACTATGAGGAGGAAACAAGGAGTATTGGAACCTTGTAGTCTTGCTGGCAGCACGAGGAGTAGGATGGTGTCATGGAGACAAGCATCAAGTCAGTGGGAGCAACACATCCGTGGGAGTGTTCAATGGAGTAAGTTAATATGGGTAAGCTTGCGAGAAGAACTTGGAGTTCAAGGTCAAGCTGCTCGCGTGGGAGTGTTAAATGTTATAGCTTGTTGAAAATACATGTATAGGCGGCGCCAACATGTAATTGGTATGATCAGCTTAACCTTTATAGTTACGGGAGTTACGTGAGTTACAGGAGTTACGGCAGTTACGGTCTACCATGATCAACTTTGACTTTGACCGTTGACTTTGACCGTTGACTTTGACCATTGACTAGTGTGGACTAGTGTTGACTTTGACCAAAGTTGACTAGAGTTGACTAGTGCTTAGTAGCATAGTATATAAGACACTGTATACTGTTTAATACAGTGGGTCGCACATTGTCTCTGTAGTTGGAGTGCTTGCTGCACTTGTCCTTAGTGTGTGCACACTTGTATATAGGAGGCAAATACACACACACTATGCGCATCACTAGTTCTCAACATGGTCAACCATAGTCAACTATGACTTCAACCATTGACTTTTACTGGAGTTGACTAGAGTTGACTAGTGTTTAGTACCATAGTATATAAGACATTGTATACTGTTTAATATTGTGGGTCGCACGTTGTCTCTATGGTTGGCGTGCTTGCTGCACTTGTCCTTGGTGTGTGCATGTAACTTGGACCATGTGCGGCGGTTATGCAATGGGAGTTACAGTCAACAGGAGTTACGGGAGTTACGAGAATTACGGTCAACTTTGACTTTGACCATTGACTAGGGTTGACCAAGGTTGACTTTGACCATTGACTATTGTTGACTAGAGTTGACTTTGACTAGTGTTGACTAGTCTTTTCTAGTGTTGACTAGCTTAGTATATAAGTCACTGTATGTGGCGCATACAGGTGGAACTGCAATATGAACATACTTCTCTTTGTTGTTGACATGATCTTGCACTTGTTGTTCCCCTAGTGTGAGCGCATGCATGCACACTAGTTCTTAACAGGTTATGGGCCCACACATGCTTAGAGTGTAAGTGTGTTGTGGTCGTGTAGGAAGTTGTGGTTGCTTAAGGGGAGTATGTTGCGGGCTCTTTGTGTAGCAGAAGGGCAACCAACGCCAAGGAAGCATGGACAACATGAAGATCACAATCGAGCCGCTGGACGTGGACAACTACAGCACCTGGAGCATAAAGATGGAGCTGTTGCTGGTACACAAGGACATGTGGAAGTATGTGGACCCCGCGGAGGATGTGCCTTCGGGAAAAGAGGCAACCTGAGAGAAAGAAGGGAAGAAAGCTTTGGCATTGCTGGGTTTGCACGTTGCTGAGCATCACATAATGATGGTGAGAGCGTGCAAAGGTGTAAAGGAGTTTTGGGCAAAGCTTGAGAGCCACTTCAAAGCTTGCAACATGGCGAGGAGGTTGCAGTTGAGGCAAGAGCTGAACGCATTGCGGAAGGAGAGTGGAGAGTCGATAACCACGTTTGTGGCGCGTGCAAAGGCGTTGTGGAAGGACTTGCTGGGTGTAGGGCACGAGCTGAAAGAGCAAGAAGTTGTGTGGGCTGTGCTTTCAGGGTTGCCAAAGGAGTACAGGGTGGTGGTGACCATTATGGAGTCTGCAACGGAGGAGTTGACACTTGATGGCGTAATACCACGGCTTCTTCAAGAAGAGCAGCGCTTGCAGCAGGAAGGTTGGGGAGAAAGACCAGATGCAGCTACGGCTTTTATGGCAAAGAAAGGCGCTCATGGTAGCGGCAAGGAGTGTTGGCGTTGCGGCGAGCGTGGTCACTTCAAGTATCAATGTCCCCAAATGAAGACGTCCACCAACGGGAGCACCAATAGCAAGAAGGGTGAGAGAATTGCACTCTAGGGCTATGATGTAGGTTGGAGAAGGAGGAGGAGATGGTGGCAATCTCCTTGGAATGAAACTGGGAGGATCTAGCTTGGTGCCGAGTGCGAGCAGTACTTGGTGGAGGAGGCGTCCTTCATACGTGGGAGCTGGTGTATTTCAGCTTGGAGTGTTGCGGTGCGTGAAGTACTTGCGGGGCGTGCCAAGAGCGCGTGGTTGCTGTCTACTCAACAGCATGGTATTTGAGCGTGATGCTTGAACATGGATATGAGAGGAGTAGCTGAGCGCGAGAAGCGTGGAGGTTACACTCTGCGAGCATGGTATAGTGCTCAAGGTATCCTATATGCAAGCGAGCAGTTTGCAGGGTGACAAGCATTGGGAGCGAGCAGCTCGAGGTGCTAGCGTCACGTATTGGAGCGAGAAGTTTCAAGTCAACTTGAAGGCAATGAAGGCGTGGGAGCTTGTGCATGCTGATGTGTCGATGCGGACAACAAGCTGCCTGCGTGGGAGTGTTGAAGGTTAAGCAGATGAGGATTTGCTAGTATAGCATGCTTATAGTACAGTCAGCTTGTTGATGTTACTTGGACCATGTGCGGTTACGCAATGGGAGTTACAGTCAACAGGAGTTACGGGAGTTACGAGAGTTACGGTCAACTTTGACTTTGATCATCGACTAGGGTTGACTTTGATCATTGACTAGTGTTGACCAGAGTTGACTTTGACTAGTGTTGACTAGCTTGGTATATAAGTCACTGTATGTGGCGTATACAGGTGGAATTGCATTAGGAACATACTTCTCTTTGTTGTTGACATGCTAAGGCATTTGTTGTTCCCCTAGTGTGAGCGCATGTATGAGGTAGGGCGCATACATGCACACTAGTTCTTAACAGTGCACACTTGTATGTAAGAGGCACACACACTAGGCGCATCACTGGTTCTCTGCAATTTCACGGTGGAAGACATTCCTGTCATAGCTTTGGCAACTTCATGACACCACAGAATGGAATCGCTGGCTACAAGAGACATCAAGGAGAAGCTGGAGTCTGTGCAAAGTAAGTGGAGACAACATTTCGTTTTTAACGTCAACAAACTGGGCAAGTGTTGAATGTATGAAATGGACATTTAGCTAGTGGACGACGAGCCCGTGTTCCAGCGCCAGTACAAGCTCTCCAAGCTGAACGAAGCCTAGGTGGACCAGCGTTGCCAAGCACTTGTACATGCATCATCGAGCAGTTAGCATTTCAACTCGCTGCTGCCACTGTCATGCCTTTGAAGAAGGACCCCATCGGTAGTTGGACAAAATGGCGCATGTGTGGCAACTGCAGGTCACTCAACATCAAGATTAAGCATGACAGGTATCCCATGCCCACTGCCGTGGGGATCTCTTCGACGATGTCAAGTCATGCGCAATATTCTGCATCCTCGACATGCGGCAAGGCTACAACCGGATCCTCATTAAGGAAGACAAGCACAAGACTGCCTTTTGGCGCAACTAACAACTATACCACTAAAAGATCATGCCTTTTGGGCTGAGGAACGCTCCGGCTAAGTTTCAATGCATGATTAACACGGCACAAAAGGGATGCGCCTTTGCGCGATGCTACATCGATGACATCTTCGGTGAGACCGCATAGGATCACCTGTTTCACATCAAAGAGGTGTCGAGGTGAGTGCAGGCTGTCGGCATGATAGTTCACCCCAACAAGTGCACCTATTTCACTCGCAAGGTACCCACCTTGGGCATGTGAGCGTCCCCAACGGTGTGTACACATAGCAGGCCAAGGTGGAGGCTCTTGAGTCCATTCCAGCTCCCACCGGTCTCATACGGTTGCGAGCTTTCCTCGGCCTCGCTAATTATTATCAACGCTTCGTCAAAGACTTTGCTAATGTCGCCAACGTCCGCTCAACAAGTTGCTCAAAAAAGAGATAGCATGGAAGTGGAAGGAGGCATGACGGAACGCCTATGTCAAGTTACAGAACAGGCTCACGACCGCCTTCCATTTGGGGGTTTTCTGAGACCCCAAACATAAGTTATAAGCAAATTAGCGATTTTACAAGTTTCTAATCAAAAACTCCGATACGCAAAGGTAACGATGCTCGTGCTGATTGAACACCTCACCAGAGCTACCAGCCTGATGAACGAGCTATGATGCAATTGAGCACACTAATGGCGCTATCACACGTGCACCTACTCGCAATCAATCAACAACAGTATTCGCACCGTGGGGTTGAACACCTTGAGGGCAATGTAGGCGCCTCAAAGCTTGTGGGGGCAGTCAAGTTCGTGCAAGAGCTGTAGCAAACCCGCGCGCACACTCGCACCGTGGATGCAAACTACACAAGCACGCACACACTGTCCACAACAAGGGCAAATAACTTAATTCTCGCTTGGTCCAACCTCCCTTACTAGCAGTATACTAGCTACTTATATACCTAAGGCTATACTAACATTGTAGAAGTCAACTATGTTGACTACACCGCCAACACATGCCTAGAACATGTGTATTAGCTGTTTAAAACTGCGTCGGCGTATAGAAACTGTCAACGGTGGTCAAATGTCAGCGCATAACGCTTACATGACCTTTTTAACGCGCGCCCTCGATGTAGGAATAACCCGGCGACTCGGGACTTTAAGTCAGCATAACGCGTCAGGCCTGTTAAGCAGGGCTGTTTTGGGGTAAAAGGGCTAGAAATTTAGCTGAAAAGCAAGTGTAATACCAACTTTGTTACAACTCCTCCCCGCTCACAGAAGCTTCGTCCTCGAAGCTGCACCACGCAAAAATCCACCACTTTCATGCCCAAAGCCCTTACTTTCTTTCACTAAAGCAGTTGCAAACATAAAAAGGTGCCCCACGGGGCTATAGCATCAACGAGTGCAAGTGTACATCTAAGCTGTCACAACAACCACAACGCTGCTCTACCGACCCCCACGTCCAGTGGAGGGCTTAGAACAACAGGCACGCAAGTGCTCGGGCTCCCCACATTTTAAATAGGAGCAGGCGTCACGCTGGCCTCCAGTCGAAGCTGCCAGGGATTACATGGGAGCGGTCCTGTAGCTGATGCGCCCCGCACCAGATGCGTAGGACCCGGAGTAGCGGGGGGGGGGGGGGGGGGGGGGGGGGG
>RHPI01002955.1:82314-98962 GCA_009103225.1 Chlorokybus atmophyticus | reverse complement strand
GGGGGCTTACCCCGCCCCTTGTTACTAGTGCAGGCAGGCTTTGCCTTTGGGTTGCGCTGCGCTGCAGCCGCCTCCTTGACTGCCTTTTGTAAGGCGCTTTGCCCCGGCATCATCCGCGGTTAGTGGGTGTCCCTCAAGCTCCTCCACCACCTTCTAACTGTGCTTGTTGGCTACTTTCAAGTAGTGGAACTGCTTTAACACCTCTTCCATCGCTGTGCACAAGCACATGTAAGCAACACTGGTTGCATAGGTACACGGGCTCAAAGCCATAGGGTCTAGCGCCAAGCGCCCCACCTTCCACTCTCAACCTTACCCACCACATGCACATGACGATGTAAATGCAACTACGTGTGCCTTGTTGTGCTTGTTGCCTTGATGTGAAGTAGCCATATTGTAAATACAGGGGTAAGCATGCAAGGGTGTTGGCCCTTCCCCCCCACCGGATACGGGGGGAGGAGGGATGCAGAATAAATGCATCTGATGCATCTATGTAGACAACGGGGTAGCGCTTTCATGAGGCCCACAACGCACGCATGTGCAACTGGGCATGGACCAAGTCCGAACCCACATGATGGTGTTCCAATGATGCTTGTGCATATGACTCTACAAACAATGAGCCCAACTCGCATGTTCTCCTTGCGGCCAATGGCGAATTTGGGATCGTTGCCAAAATGAGCGGGCAAACGGGCGAAGGAGCTCGCCGCCGCGCCAAGGTAAGCCGCCACATCCACATGTTGCCGAGCCCGCTTCTTCGTATTCTCCTTTCAAGGGATCGCGGGCTCGCTAAAGCGATTGCACATTACCTCCACCCGAGCATTAGGGGTGTTGGAGTCGGTCTCGCGGCGAAGGATGCTCACAAGTAGCGGGTGGGTGGGCTTGGTGGTGACGGGCTCATGAGGGATGGCGAGAGCTTTCACAACGCGTGATGCGCATGTTCTTCGCTTTCAACTCCTCTATCTTCCGCGCCATGGCCTCCGTGGTGTCATGGATGGGGTGGAAGCGTTGGAGAGCGGGCTTGCCTCTCTCTCCATACGCTTGTAAGCGATGAAGGGCGGGTCCTCGTCGTTCTCATCCTCCTCGCCACCACCGTCACCCCATTTAATTACCTCTGTCGCAAAATGTTTCTCCTGCCGGCCGACTAACTATTGGCAACAGCCGTGCACCTAAAGATACTAATTTAGACTGTCGTGACTCAGTTCACTTGTAATCTCAGTACAGGGACCTGAGTACAACTTCCGTTACTATCAAGCCCTTTCCGCTACAATTAAGTCTTTCACATGTGACTTTACCTAATTAACATGCACCTGTTAGTTACTTATCAGGCATTAACTGGTGACTACACCTATTTAGCAGGCACTTGCAAGTTACACATTAGTCTTACTTAGGTGACTCAGCCTATGTGACAGGCACCTGCAGGTTACACAGTAGTCCAGCGCAGGCGACTGAGCCTAATTTGCAAGCACCAACTAGGTGATTATCGATAAAGTAAGGCATTCGTTAAGCAACTGAAGGTGACTAATGCCTAACTGTCGTTATATGTATTTGCATAGCATGACTACACGCGACTGTCACTGACTGCCAGCATCGTTTTGTGCATGTGCTATGTACAGGTACATGAAATGTGTACAGTGTCTCTCAGTCACTTGCCAAGGCTTGTAGTTCCATTATGTGACTCCAATGCCTGCAGTTCTGTTGTATATCATAAGGATGCAAGTATTAACATGCATGATGACGGTTGACTGAGCTGGTTTAAGATGCACAACACTAAGTCACAAGAGCCTTGCAGCTGTGCACACTACCAGCTAAACGGACCATCAATTGCGCTACAGCTCCTCTCCATTATCGCTTTGCTCGTCATCATGGAACAAAGCACCACGCGCTGGGGCCTGTGGAAGAGATGCCGGAGCTTGCTCTTCCTCCTCAAACGGTTGCGCAAGCCAGTTAAATGCCGCTTCTGCCTCAGCGAGCGGGTCTCGAGCTGCCGTCTCTTGCGACCGGCGCCGATTGGGATCTTTCAGGTATCGACACAAATTGCAGTGCGGCATTTCATAAGGGTGAATGGCTGGAGGGCTGCGTACCGTTGCCTCATCTCCCACTTCATTGACATGATCATGGTGTTGATTTTGCTGAGGTACTCTTCATGTGTGTCGATGCTGGCAGCTAAAAGAGGGTCTCCATTTTTGCCCTTTAGGATGCGCTCTACCTGCGTAGTTTACAGGCATGTCTTAATTGCATTGAAAGCCACTATTGACTGCAGCGCGTCTGCAAGCCTGTAGTTTGGGGCTACAGCATTCCTGAATTGTTAGCGATTGAGGTTAGAGTGCTCACCGTAAGCAAAAGGGGTTGCGAGGTGGTTGACTGTCAGCTGCCGGCGACCAGGTGTAGTGACGGCGTAAGACCAGCATTGCACGATCATTCGCCAGATTACGGGATTGCCCCATTCATGGATGTATCTCCTCCGCTCCGGGTCTGCACTGTCGGTCACCTCAAATTTCCGCCATGACTTGTCTGCAAGAGTTTTACCAACAAGGCATGAGTCACGATGTAGATAGTTCAAGTTGAGCCTGCAATAGGCTAGAATAGTGCATGTGACTTACTTTAGAGCGCGTTGCGCATCTGGGCTTTTCAGGTCTCGGGGTTCATTAGGGCGTCGATATGCCTAATTGAATCGATTACAATAGGCGAGATGCGTACGTGTGTATGGAGGCTGAGTACGAAGGCAGTGTTGCATAGCAGACATGGTGGTGAGGGAACCAACTCACTTGCACTTGTTGCTGGTAAGCAGTGTCCACTTGTACTCCTTCTCAAAGACATGCTCGATCTTGGTGACGTTCACAAACCGGACCTGCGTAGCTTTCTTTAAGGCAACACTCCAGTGGAAGGGGCACTCCTTGGGCGTCCAGTACACCTCATAGAACTTGGTCGCATCGGCCTCGTCGTCATGGTCGAAGCCAACTACCTGTCACGGCCAGGTTGGTCAGTGTCACGGTGCAGTAAGGTCATAAAGCATTCACAGCACCTAACACATGACGTTACAAATAGTGTCCTCCCTGGGATAAACGTGGCTCTCTACCCAGTGGCCATTTATGATTTCAACGACGGCATCTCGCAAATGTTGTACACAAAAGAACAATCCGTTACACATGGTGTCACACAGTGTGATTGATGAGGAGCGCTTGGACCAGTTTGTTCGTGGGCTAAAGCCACACATTCGCCTGGAAGTTGAGAAGTTTGATCCGGCCACTCTGCAAGATGCTATCAAGCGAGCGGAACGTGCGGATGCTCTTTTAACAATCTTTCTCTCAGTCCCGACCTGCTTCTCAATTGCGGCCTGGTCAACCATCACGCTACGAGGTGAAGTCGTATGCTGCTGCTGCTAGTAGTGACGCTGATAGAGAGGAAAAAGGCGATGTTCCTTCTCTTGCTGCAACCTTTCAGCGTGCTGCTAAAGGCACCCATTCGCGTGGTTTTCTTTGCTGAAATTGTGGAGACAAGTTCCACAAATTTACTGCTTGCAAAGAGTCTCGTCGACCTGACGGAGTACTCCCCTTCAAGCCCAAGCATCTGAATGCGACAAGCAGTATCAAGCAGCAGGAAAACGGTCAGTCTCAGTAGACATTGGGGCTACTGCTGAGACTAGGATGCAGCCTCAGGTGCGGACAGCTGAGTTGTATACTGCATCTGCTTGCGATAGAGTTGAGTTGCACACGCATGCCCATGCGGGATTAATGATCCTCGAAGCCCAAGTCGGAGGTCACAATGGTCATTTTCTCGTCGATTGTGCGCGACGCACAACTTCCTCGACATCGAGTTTGCTCGGAGACATTCCTTATTGTCTGGCATTACTGGTGGCACAATTATGTTCCCTGATGGGCGTTGTGCTATGTCGGAGTTGAGCAACCGGGTAATGGTCGAGCTTACTCCAACTATAGGTGATTTTCTGCAGTTCACTTGCACGTTGCTGCGTGGCAAGTATGTTGGCATTCTTGGCATGCCTTGGCTCGAGCTGCGAAACCCTTCTGTTGACTGGAGATTGAAGACGTTGTGTGTCCCTGTGGCACCTTCTTCATCTGCCATCATTTCAGCTGTGGGAGTTGACACAACTGGTCGATACGCTTTATCTGTTACATGCCCATGCTCGACGGTTGTTCAGCAATGCACGCATCTACCGTGCGGGTATGTACGGTCTGCTACACCGCATGTTGTCAATGACTCCACTGCTGTTGTCTCTGCTGTTGCTGATGCTCCGGAGAGGGATCGGCCAGAGACTATCATGCTGTCATCTCGTTGTGAATCCTTGACCAATGGAGCTCACAAAGTTGAAGGCAAGCGTTTGAGACTTAGGCGCTCTCGTCCCGATCATGATGACGGGTCGTTGCTTTGTGCCCTCTCCCATGCGAACTTTATGAGGCAAGTGTGCAGCAATGCAACGGAAGGCTTGCTGTATGTCATTAAGGAACGCAAGTATGATGGTGTTGCAAAGGAGACAAGTGGTGAGACTTCACGCACTCCGGAGTTGAAGACGCTGTTGCGAGACTTTGTTGATGTGCTGGTTGAAGGTCTACCTAGTGGTTTACCTCCAAGCAGACATGTTGATCATAGTGTGGAGCTGCTTCCTGGTGATCATAAGCCTCCTTATCGCCCTGTCTTTAAGATGTCCCCTACTGAGGTGGCAGAAGCAGAACGCCAAGTGCAGGACTTGTTGCACAGAGGTTTAATACGACCTCCAAAGTCACCTTACGAAGCACCGATCCTGTTTACAAGGAAGAAAGATGGCAAGCTGCGAATGTGCATTGACTATCGTGGCTTGAACCGCATCATCAAAAAGAACAGATTCCCTCTGCCACGTATTTATGAATCGTTAGAGCAATTGTCTGGATCTGCATTCTTCAACAAGATTGACTTGGCTGGTTCTTATCATCAAGTTCGAGGTGGAGGACATTGTGGATGATGCCGTGCGAAAGGGCGTGCAACAGTATTTGGTTAAGTAGGTTGGCTACCCTGTGTACGAGTCGACTTGGAAACCCGCGTAGCATTTAACAAATGCTCCTGCCATCCTCGAGGGATATCATGCACGCCGTGGTGCAGCTTCGAGGATGAAGCTTCTGTGAGCGGGGAGGAGTTGTAACAAAGTTGGTATTACACTTGCTTTTAAGCTAAAATTCTAGCCCTTTTACCCCAAAACAGCCCTGTTTAACAGGCCTGACGCGTTATGCTTATATTAAGTTCCGAGTCCCCGGGTTATTCCTACATCAAGGGCGCGCGTTAAAAAGGTCACGTAAGCATTATGCGCTGACATTTGACCACCGTTGACAGTTTCTATACGCCGACGCAGTTTTAAACAGCTAATACACATGTTCTAGGCATGTGTTGGCGGTGTAGTAAACATAGTTGACTTCTACAATGTTAGCATAGCCTCTTAGGTATATAAGTAGCTAGTATACTGCTAGTAAGGGAGGTTGGACCAAGCGGAAATTAAGTTATTTGCCCTTGTTGTGGACGGTGTGTGCGTGCTTGTGTAGTTTGCATCCATGGCGCAAGTGTGCGCGTGGGTTTGCTTTTGCTACAGCTCTTGCACGGACCAGACTGCCCCCACAAGCTTTGAGGCGCCTACATTGCCCTCAAGGTGTTCAACCCCACGGTGCGAATACTGTTGTTGATTGATTGCGAGTAGGTGCACGTGTGATAGCGCCATTAGTGTGCCCAGTTGCATCCTAGCTCGTTCATCAGGCTGGTAGCTCTGGTGAGGTGTTCAATCAGCACGAGCATCGTTACATTTTGGTATCGGAGCTAGTTTTGCAGGTGGTTATCCGGTGAATAGCCACATATATTGATTCTTGTTACACGACGCAAAAAGTGCTGTCAGCTTGTTGCAAGCGCCTTATATGTTGAAGGTGGCAGCGCCTCAAGATACATCGCATCAAGGCGCAGTGCATGCTTCCAGTCATGTGGGTAAAGCCAATGAAGATGCAGCAATTCATCGCACAGCTTGCCGTTTTGAAAGTCAGCAATGCGGGATCCCTCTTACAGGTGTGAAGGGCTCTTTGATGCCACTTAAAAACCAATTGCCATCTCTTGCAACCTACCCCAAGGGTCTCGACAATGCGCATTGCGGTGTCTCCAGACGGCAACTGCTATGAGACTTTGGCTGCAGGCGTTGATTGTGCGTGCAACCATAATTGGTATCTCAAGCACGAGGTTTGCAATAATGCGCATGCCATGTCATTATAACATACTTGCTCCATAAACACGATGCGTACGTGGAAGGTACAGCCACGATTGTCAATTTTAACATCAAGTTGTTGGTTATATGAGTTACCATGTTCTTATGTGAGAACGGCTCTTCTACTCGATCCACCACCTACGACTGTGGGTGGTACTCCTTAGTGAGCTTCTTGTTTTCTATTTTCAATTGTGTTACAATGTTCAGCGACATTTTAACAAGTGCAGCAGCTTGAGCGCCCAACTCAAGCTTCCTTTTTAGTGGCACTTTTCCTCAAGGTATTGGGCACGTCCAGTGTTGCCTTGTCAGCCTTTATATGTGCTTGACACCCCTCAATAAATTTATTTCCCTCAAGATAATGATGTTCAATGTTGCATGTTGTGAGCCTTTGCAAGTACTTGCCACTCGTTAATCAGATGTACTTGTGAACATCAAGTATCTTCACTATTCCTAAGGTTATGATAATAGGATCAAAACACTATCATGTACACACCTACAATCGCTTTCAGTGCTTCATGCTTGTGCTAATCTTTAAATTCCCTATCCCATCGTTGTGCTTGCTCTAGCAATCACACGCACTTATATATAGGTGACTTTTGCTGCAAGCTGTTAAGAACTAGTGTCATATATGTGCCCTATCTTACACATGCGCTCACACTAGGGGAACACCAAGTGTAACATACAAGCATGTAAACACAAAAGAGAGATTTATTGCAGTTTCACTTATACGCGCCACGTACAATGACTTATATACTAGTTAATTAAGCTAGTTAACACTAGACATAACTAGTCAACTCTAGTCAACACTAGTCAACGGTCAAAGTCAAAGTTGACCATAATTGTCGTAACTCCCATAACTCTCATAACTCCTATTGACTGTAACTCCCATAGCATAACCGCCGCACATGGTCTAAGTAATATCAACAAGCTGTCTATACCATAAGCATACTATACTAGCAAATCTCATATGATTAACCTTCAACACAAACTCCACACTGAGCTTGAATGGTTTGCCGCGTGTGATATAAATGCATCTAGCAATGTTGTCGATGCGGACGTGACCGCCAATACATTAAAATTATACAAAATAATTATACAATAAAACATAAATCAAAAATTTTATAATAAAACTCCTTCACATCCTTTTTGTCCTTTATCACCTCAAAGTCCAACTTGATGTAATGTGGCTAATGCTATGCAATTTTCGACTAGTTAAGGCTTGTACGGACGCGATGTAATACTTATCAATGAATAGCAATGTTCGTACGCTCAAGATATCATTGCTGGCAAATGTCACGTACCATGCATTGGGTACGGTAGAAACCTTACCCTTAAATATTAAATTTGTAGTCTTGTAAACTATGCTTCCTTCCAATGGTAGGATTGCTGTAACTAATTTAAACATGTTTAATTTGTAGCCAACAACATTTGTTGCGTTGGTCAGTTCCGGTTATCATTAACTTGGTTGTACTCGCTTTTGCGCGGTTGCAATGTCGTGACCTAGTTGAAACCTCGTGAATCTCCCAATCTACGAGGCCATGTAAGTAAATTAGACCATTCACACATGCAGGCTACTTGTTAGCATGGACGCCTATGAGTGATAGGCGTCCACCATAGACACGTGTATGCTGCACATTACCATGGACGCCCACAAGTTTGAAACATTCAATTGCATGCATCGTTGTATGGTCTACAAGTTTTAAATTTACTCGGTTGTGGTTTGGGTTTTGCTGGTGTAACAGAGTGTTAAACCCGCTGCTGGTTGCGGATCAATGGCAGGTGGATGTGTCTCTGTTAAACCTAATTTCTCATATGTTAATCCAGGAGACGTAATTGGGCATTACTATTTAGCCTATTGTTGTGCTTTTATTACATCATTCGGCTGTTCCCCTCGCATTGACATGCATTTGCATGCAATTGCTTGCAAGAAAAATGATGCAGATTATATACCCACTTGTACCTGTTGTTGTAGGCGTTTTTTGCACAAGAATTGCATGCATTATTATATATATAGCCTACAAGTTTTAACAACAATTTGTGGTTTGGGTCTGCTGGTGTAATAAAGTTAGTTATACCCGCTACTGGTTGCGGATCAACGGCATGTGGCTGTGTCTTTTGTTAACTATTTCTTCTTACGTGTAAACGTAGGAGATGTGTTGAGAACTAATGATGCGCCTAGCATATGTGTATGCGCCTCTCATATACAAATGTGCACTAAGGACACGTGCAGCAAGCGCGCCAACTGCAAAGACAATGTGCAGCCCGCTATACTAAGCTATATTCAGTGTCTTATATACTATGCTACCAAGCACTAATCAACTTTGATAAGAGCCAACACTAGTCAACACTATTAACGGTCAAAGTAAACGATCAAAGTCAAAGTTAACCATGGTTGATTACAACTACTGTAACTCCTGTAACTTTCGTAACTCCCGTAACTATTAAGCTGATCGTACCAACTACATGTAGGCGCCGCCTATACATGTATCTTCAAAAACCTATAACCTTTAACAAGATGTTAATGGACAATTCCATCAAGCCTTCTGCGGTGCCTTTGTCACGTCGTTCAGCTGTCCCCCCTGTATAAACATGCGTCAGCATGCAAACGCTTGCAAAAACGATGTTGCATATTGCATACCCTTTTTTGCCTGCTGTTACATGCGTCTTTCGCTCGTTTATGCATATCTTGCAAACCATTTACTTTACTCAACTTTTGGGTCGCAATGCAGTGCACATGCACCTCATACTAAAGATGTTATCATGCTTACCTTGTTGTTGTAATCTCCCATTTCCAATCTCTCAGCTACCAAATAACATGGTAAAAGATTGTTAAAATTTTGCAACAAATGTATGAAGAAGATACAATGTTAAGGTATATTTTGAAGATTACCTTTGCGATTTGATTGCAAAGACGCATCTAAGCAAAAAAACATTGCTCGTACAATTTCATATATGGCCCATGTTCCTCTTGCTGTTTCAAGCGCGTATACCTACACTGTGTTCACATGCAGCTCTCGCCTATGGTAGGATTTGTTGCAACAATACTACTTGCACAACAAGATCCCCATTCGATCTTAACTTTTTAAACTTGGGTGGCAAACTTTTAAGCGTCAGGGTGATACAAGTGTTTGAGTTACCTAAGCAGCTAAATCCAATCATAAAAACACTCATGTTGCCTCACACAAAAGTGCATGCATATACCGCCGCAAGCACACACTACTAACCACAAGCAACGTTTCACAACCATCTAGGTCATTGTGAAACAGACGCTACAATGAGAAGAGGCGTCAGGGGTTTATTATGTTTTTAATTGGTATTTAATATCGCATGACATTCCTCCCGGCGTTAACCCGCGGCGACCTCCGTCCGCGTCTCATGTACGGATGTTGTGCCCACCAGGGTCCGTATCGCCAAATTACCAAGGCTTAGCGCGCGCCGAGCCGCACGCGGTGCGATCCGCGTGTCGACCCAAATGGCCGAAAACATCAAGCATAGTCGCCCTTCTCACCCATCCGCATCTGCAGTGAGATACAAATATATGCCCCAAGCTCTAAATACCAATGTCACAACTATTCAGGCCATCATAGCGAAAGCATTATGATGAGGAGAGGCGTCAAGGGTTTCCAATATCATTCCTTGGTATTGAATACCGCGTGACACAACGGGTAGGCGGCTAAAACTTATAGACGTAAAGCTGTTATAAACATGCGCATAAGAAAGAGGCGCAAACCGAATAAGTTCAATATGTGATGAGCATCAATGTTGAAGTTATTAGCCCATAGAATTCCAACAGCATCGGCTGTTTGGTACATAAGGTTGATGTTGCTTTTTAACAAGTTTAAAATACATCATCAGCATACGGTTTCTTATGCGTGCACTTAGCGCTCTTTGTGACTTTTATGCAAGGCCTTCTTTGTTTTGAATAGGCACGGCGATCTAAGGCGGGCAAGGTGACTAAAAGCGTGAAATATGCCAGCGAGTATAATATATCGTATTCTTTTATCTCCGCCGGGTGCTAGATATCCGGGTCACGTATGGTGCCATGCACAGCTGCCGATGTTGCTTTAATTATGGCTATTTTGGCACTTGCATGAGAGTGCCGTGCCAACAGCAAGGATGGGCTAGCAAGTGGGTGGAGGTTCCTTAACACAAGTACAGTCACATTATTACGTGGAGAACGTGAGGCTCCTCCGCTAGCTCATGCTTAATGGCTTCACTAAGAAGGAGCTGCGTGGTGCACACTTTTCCAAACAGGCTGATAAGGTTCGACGCGCGTAAAACACGCGTGTGCGCAAGAACCACCATTAGGCACAACCATGTACATTTAAAGAGGGCAGAGAGTGAAGTGGCCCACAAGTAGTATATTTGCTCCAACACGTAATGTAGCTTTTTAGCGTGCTGAAACTGGATGTGTCTGATGCAACTTATGTCAAGAAGATGTTCCCGCAAACCACGCTGCGATATAAGAGAGGCAAGAAAGGTGGTATAAAAATTGTGGAGGCCACAATCAGGATAAGTGAATGCAAGGGCGTCAATGGCTCGCACTTCATTGGACCCTAATGCAGTGGCGGCTCATGAGGAGGGGTGGAGACCTTCATTTAACTAGCTCAACCACAAGGCCAAGCAGACCATGGTATTTGTGGCACCTATCATTCCACAACGCTGCTTAATACCGATGATGTGTGCCAGTTGGCTTTTAAGTAGGCAAGTCCTATAGTGGACCAAGTATAATGTATTGCAGAATTGTTACATATACTTCTCATATGAAACTAGTAGGGGAGCAGTGTAGCAAAGGCTGGAACAAGAGAGATTGTTTGAGTTTGGAGCAAAGGATGTCTTTTGCTCGCGCAAGGTGGGGCTTAAATGAGATGCAGGTATGATTCATGTAAGACAAAGATTATATGCAACAGCGTTTGATGAACAGTACCTTCGATGCAAAACCGTCAATGCAAGTGCCCTACTCCCTTGCATGGTCAAGATTACCAGCTGCACATGCGTGCGTTATGATGGTAGTCCTTGCGTATAGACACCTTGTAGATACCTTTATTTACAAAAGAGATGAGTCGTGTATCAATACCACAAAACTGCAGACATACGTATACTAATATTGGCGACGCATTTAAGAGCTCAAGCGTATCAGCATCTTTCATCCGCATATTCGACGGTAGCAGCCGGCCAGCAGCTTCACATACTATTGTCACACGGGTACTCGCAGTGGGCGAGGTCTAGCTTGTCATAGCATGTATGGCCGCTAAGGCATGCTTTATTGGTGCCGGGTGGAGATCTCCACTCGCACTTAAAACGAGGAACAGGGCGACTATACCAGGGTGTGCCGGCAAAGTTGCCCAACCACGAGGCGTGCAAAACTCCACAAAATGATGCTACCAGCCCTCATGGCCCAATAGATGCTAATCACACATGAAGCCGCCGCTATCTGGTACAAGGTGCGCAGGCGATTGCTCTCGTAATTAAATGCGGGGACGTTGCGCATGAGCGATTAGTAGGCTACACTCACCAGCAGCTGCACACACCATGTGTTAATGGCCAGGACGCAAGTCATCTTACAAGGGCTCAAGGAGGACAGGCGAAAGAGGACTTATTTAGTATGAAACTGAAAGCAATAGTGAGGAGACTTTTGCCTGCTTGCCCGCAGCAAATGGAACTTCGTCATTGCTCGCATTCCGGGTGTCAGCGACTGTTGCAGCTTAGAAAGGCGCCCTTCAGCAGGTTGTCTTCCAAATTGCAGAGCTGATCAATAAGTCACGGCAATCTTGTATACGATTGCGTATCCGCCGCAAATTGCACGAGGGCCTCTGTTGTGTCCACCCTGTCGCGCCACGCCTCCTCGACTGCCATGTTACCTCGATGCACCCACTAGTACATATTATCTATACTGCTACTCATACACAACACTGCAAGTTCATGCAATATTTGCTCCTTCTACTCATATACCGGTATGATTAGCTACATGTGTAGTGAACAGTCTACATGAGGGTGATGATGACGTCCTCATCCTTCTTGTAGATGTACTTGCTGAGCAGGGTACGATGGTATGTGCCAGTGTCACACACTCACAACAACAGCTTCAGCTAAGGCGCCAATTGCATACAACACACGAAGATATATTGCATTATTGTTATGGCACTTGTATGGCACATGTAACTTGGTATGGTATGGTAAATTTGCTGACGATATATCTATATCTGTTCAGTCACATTACTGATACATCACTCGCATGTCAAAATCTAGCACAACCATCTAGGTATGCTCTAGACCATGGTTAAAGCTACTTGGACTTGCTCTCCTCAAGCTCCAGCTCCAACCCACGCCTCCGACGATGAGTACATCGTCTCCATATCCAGCTCTTGACTGCCACGTGGATGCCCACTCCTTCCACTAGTCCTTCTCCACTCACAACTCCCGAAATAGTTTCAATTACGCCCATCAAATCTGCGTTATGCTGATGTCCGGTTACACTGACTGTAACTCGCCAAATGCTCTTCCCTCACTCAATAACATCCTCATCTACCTTCCCATCACAAAACCCAGCAGATATTACTGTCTAGATATGCTTCTACAAACTACCTCATGCCTACAACCAGCTCGCACACCGATTGACGTCAAAGAACCATGAATGGTCCGTACCCTCGGATCGGGATTTTCCCCTGCTAAGTGAATGCCGTGGACCATGTCTGGTCGGACGGTCATTGACAGTCCGACCATGCATGGTCCAAACCTCACGTGAACGGTACCAAGTTTTCCATGGGTCGCACCATGTTTGGTTCGGCCGGTTTCCGGTCGTGTCAGGACCAGGGACGACCCAGCCAGCGGACCAGGGACTTAATTTTGTCTGACATGTACTTAACAATTATTACTGGTCCGGCCAGCGGACCATCGACCACAATATTCTTAATGATCAGATTTTGGTGCAATTGCAGAAAAAGTGCTCTATCTTGAGCCGACGGCACCGGCCACACCCAGCCTGCGGGACCGCAGGCTGCAGCGCACGAGGCCGCGGCGAACTGATTAGTGAAGAACACATGCGTCCACCGAGAGTCGAACCCAAGGCCTTTGGAATTCAAACACGACACCCTAACCACTAAGCTACATGTGCACGTACCGATGGTGTCAGCGTAGTACTTGCATTATAGATTGTACCGACGGCCGCTTGGCGACTGTCGGCGGCGGAAATTGCACAGGAAGTGGGCGTTGTGAATTGACAGGCCCATAGGCATGCGCTATCAATGTGCAAAGGCTGTACCAGTATTAATCAACGGTATTACATTATTTTAGGTCATTATTGATGACACAGACAGCCGCAACTCGGCGGCTGCCAAGGTTTGTAAACTGCAATGCTTTGTTGGGGGGGCTGTCCATAAGTATGTAACTTTGTTAGGGTTTTACTAATATCCTGCTGAGTGCGCATACACACATAGGTGTGTGTATGCGCACGCAAGCAAAATATGCAGGACATGTAAGCGTTCGTAAATACATATATATGGACATATATAAACACATATATATATATATATGTATATATATATATATATGTGTTTACATAATATACATATTAAAACTGCATTGCGGCACCAACGTAAGTGTTTACTAACAGGTTGGCCACAATTGGTCGGGGCTGTCAATCATGCTGCGATCTTATAAGAGGCTATTATATCAAGTGACGTCATTTATATATACACCTTATACATTTTGTATATGAGACATACCTTGTATACGGCTCACCCCAAAATAGATACGCAGCTTCTAAATGGTTGTATCAGTAGTATAATACTATTGATACAACCATTCAGACCTGCGTATCTATGCGTATAAAAATAGAACCATTTATGCACATGCTAACATGTATATATATGTATTACATGTGATATATAGTACATTGACGTATACACATGTAAAAATGTTCGTATATACGTAGATACTTAGATAATCGCATAGAACATTTTAATGGTGCATGTTCACAAACTTTTGCAAATGCACGTACTATGAAGTATGTTGATTGCATAGACAGCCCCTTACAGCTTGATTGACAGCCGGCTGTCAATCAGCCGCCGACCATTTGCGGCTGTCCACGATGTATAGCCGACAGTCGGTGCGGCTTGTCAATTAACACGTTAAGTGCATTTGTGCAATCAGGCATTTAGGCAATCTTGTGTACCTTACGTAGGTTGTTGCTACCTACTCATGATAGCGGCAGGGCCGCGGTTACTGGTCCGTGCCGCACCCTACATAGTGCGGCACGGACCGTGCGGCATCATGTACGGTGCGCGCTAGTAGGGCCACAGGACCGCGGGACCGCACCTGGTCCGCATTCAAGGGCCAGCGTACACAACTAGTCCGTGCCGCAAGGCTGGTGCGGCACAGACCATGCGTGGTGCGCGTCGCCGCGCGCCACTCCATTTACGGGCCGCGGGGCCCCGAACGGACTAGGAACGGTCCGTCCCCCGCGGACCAGGCAGTCCTGGCCCGCAAGGTACGGACCATGCATGGTCTGCGGGTTCGTGAAAGGACCATGCATGGTCCTTCAACGTCAAGCCGTGTGTCGCAGTCTGTTATTCCCTTGCATGTAGTCATATCCCCAAGACAACCTAGCTCAAGTCCTTCATTGGCATGACAGCTGTCGCGCCACGTCTCCTTGACTGCCATGTTACCTCGATGCACCCACTAGCACATGTAGACCATGCTGCTACTCATACACAACACTGCAAGTTCATGCAATATTTGCTCCTTCTACTCATATACTGGTATGATTAGCTACATGTGTAGCGTACAGGCTACACCCACCCCCCTTGGAGTTGCTGAGGTCCCCGAAATACTCGCCACATGTAGTCCACCACACTGCCTCAGTCCAACTCCCCGTTGTTGTGCGCGTAGCTTCCCGCTGTCGCCTTTTGCACCAGCCGTATCGCGTCCCCTCGCGGTCCTTGTGCCATGTAGTGTAGTTGTAAGGGTATACAAGCCTTCACGCCACTGCCACTCCTCCATTGCGGACACACAAACATGCTGTCTCCGACCAGTTATCGATGCACATCCCCACCGGATACATGCAGTCTTGTCCCACCAACAAGTCAAATGATGTCGAGTTCGTCACAACACATTTTGTCCAGAATATGCAGTCCTCCCCTTTCTCATCGCCACACAACTTAATAGGTAGCTGTTCCTTCGTACGTCCTCGGATGGACTCCGTTGCCCCCAGCGCTGTCTCCATGTTGAATGGGCTTGAGGTCGATGTCGCTCAGCTGCAACGCCTCCATCGCCGTCTTTCCCAACATGACTGGTTGCGCACTATGTCTAACAACACCGAGCGCGGTAAATACCCTCCAATGCTCATGTGTCCTTCCTTATTGTCCACCATTGCCACTCGCGGCCATACGCGCGCACGCACCGCCGACCTCATGAGAATGAAGGTGTCGTCGCTGCGCGCAGCTGTTCGCACCACCTCCATCATCTCCTCTACTTCGCATGGCTGCTCCGGTGCCGTGATGGTCCTCACATGACACACTTGCACTTTGTCCTCAACCTTCATCACCTTCGTGCTGGTTAGAACCAGCTCCGCGCGCGGTACAGTCACCCCCCTTGCCGGGTAAATGCTCGCCAACCGCGCCAGCTGTGCGCCGTGTTTGCCACACCGCGTAAGCTTCGTACTCGAATGGCATGCCTTGCATCTGTGTCTGCAGCTGCTCCAAGGCCGCCTTCAACTCCTTCACTTCCTTGCGCAACGCGGCGGCCTCTGCCAAAGCCTCGTTGCTGGTCGTGATTGCCTCCATCGTCGGTGTCGTGTCCGCGGCACTCCCTCGCGCCATCAGCACCTGCTGCGTCGGCACCCGCCCCGCGTCGTGCTCGTCTCGCACTTGCTCTCAGCTCTGGATGCTTGCTCCAACATCCATCCATGATGTGGCCTGTCTTCCCGCAATGTCCACACTGATCAGCTTGAGCCTCCCTCGAGCTGCTGCCCCTCCTCGGACAATCGCGTTGGATGTGATCGGCTGCACCGCACGCGTAGTAGCTCCGCCCCGTCGGTGTCGTCATCCTCACCGTCGTTGTCGTTGGTTGCTTCACCTCCTTGCTGCTGGTCTCCCCTATGTTTAGAGCTAGGATACTCCTCTTGTACTCCACCGCGTGCTGTACCGCTTCCGCCATCTTGAACGCATGCTGCAACGAGTACTCCTTCAACAATCCTCACCTCTCTTTTTATTCGTGTTGCTCCAGCTGCTCCACATAGATGATCGCGGCTGCCTTGTCCTTCAAGATCGAGTACTCGGTGTCCTCCAACAGTTGGTACATCCTTCCGTACAGCATCCTTGGTGTCTCACCCTCTCTCCTTTGAAATTGAGTCAGCTCCTTTATTCTTTTCAGCTGTCATGGGCTTGAATGCTTCCTTCAACCTCTTGTACTTTGGGGGGGGGGGGG